>PVLD010035954.1:0-11355 GCA_004027595.1 Dinomys branickii | reverse complement strand
TGATTCCTTCTCTTTGGGAGAATGTCCCTTAAGCTTTCTGCTGAGAGTTCCGCTTAAAAGGCTGTACAGATATTGGTTAGATACTCCCTACCTAGTGACCTGGGTGAGGTGTGTAAGACTGCTCCCCCACCCTCCCAGGGTTCCCTGCAGGTATAGTGATGGATCTCCTCCCCCACTCGGTGATCTGGTCGCGAGCGCCAATATCTCACCAGTTATTGGAGTCCCTGCAGGCATGAAGGTTCCAAGGTGCCAGTCTATCCTTTGGGGCTTTCTGCGCGGCCCGCCCAATGTGCACGAAACGTGAGACCGCTGGGCGTTGCCGCCGCCAGAGAGCCGATCTCTGTCGGGAGTCGCCGGAGAGCTGCGCCGGGTCGGGAGGCGGGAGGGATCGAGCTGTCTGTATTCTCGGGGTGCTAGGACCCAGCAAATCCTTCTCTCCGCTCCCGGCGGTGTCCAGGGCCCTCCGCACGGCCCGCCCGACACGCGCGAAACGTGGGATTGCCGGGCGTCTCCGCTGCCTACAAGCCGATCTCTGTCGGGAGTCGCCGGGGGGCTGCGCCGGCTCGGGAGGTGGGAGGGATCGAGCCGTCCGTGCTCTCAGGGCGCTAGGACCCAGTAAATCTTTCTCTCCGCTCCCGGCGCTTGGGGCCCTCCGCGCGGCCCGCCCGACACGCGCGAAACGTGGGACTGCTGGGCGTCTCCGCCGCCAGCAAGCCGATCTCTGTCGGGAGTCGCCGGGGGGGACTGCACCGGCTCGGGAGGCGGGAGGGACCGAGGCGGCCGCGCTCCCATGGCGCTTGGACTGAGCCAAGCCTCTTCCCCGCGTGGATCGTCCCTGGCTCCCAGCGTCTGGGGCTTTCCCACGTCTCGCCCCGGCAGCCTGGTCCGCCCTACCACATCTCCCCCGGCATCTCAGAGAAATACGCCCAGTTTAAACTTCCCAGCCGAGGTCCCGGCATTCACGCTCACCAAGTCTGCCTCGAGCTGGTGGTGCTTATCAAGGAGGTTCGCTCCCTTGCTGCTCACCTGGTCGCCATCTTCCCCGGATCTTCTGCAGCACATAGTTGATCCTTGCTTTTTTATCCCAATCTGAACATTTTACATTTAAAATGATTGTTAATATGCGTATGTTTAAATCTCCATCTTTATACCTGTTCCATCTGTTCTTTGTTCCTTTTCCTCTTTTTCCTGCCTTCTTGTTGTTGGTTTTTTTAAATAGTTCTAGCTTATCTTCTTTGTTGCCTTACTAGCTATAGCTCTGTCATATTTTATTGCTTTTTTAGGGTTGTAGTGTCTATCTGTAATGTATCAAATGAGATTATACTGCCTCAAAAACCTTAGAGCATTATACTTTCATCTCTCCCTCTAGGCCTTTGTGCTCTCGTCACATATTTTACTTCTAAGACTCATAGTACATTGTTATTACTTTTGCTTTAAGCATTCCATTATCTTGAAACAAGATTTAAAAACTGTTTTTCTATGTACCCATACAGCTACTGTTGCTGGTTCTCACTTCTATGAATAAATCCCGTTTTCTCTCTTGTATCCTTCTACCTGATGGATTTTCTTAAACATTTTTTATAAAATGAGTCCGCTGATGATGGATTCTTTCAGCTTTTGTTTGTCTGGAGAACATTTTATTTTGTCTTTTTAAAACAGATATTTTGCAAATGCCCATCAACTGGTGAATGGAGAAAAAGGTATTTGGTTGAGTAAAGAATTTTAGATTAACTGATGCCTTCCCATACTTCAAAGATTATGTCACACTGTCTCCTGGCTTGAATTTTTTTTCCATTGAGAAATTTCCTTTCATTTTCACCCCTTCCTCCCCTCCCTCAGCTACTTTTAAGATTTTCTCCTTTATCACTGGTTTTAAGAAATGTGACTATGGTATACATTGGTGTAATTTCTTCTTCTTTGTCGTACATGAGTTTCACTGAGCTTATTAGATCTGTAGAGCTACACTTTTCATCAGTGTTAACAGTTTTGGCCATTATTTCTATGCATTTTTCTGATTACCAGTGCTGTTCCTTCTCTTTCAGAGGCTCTAATTAGATATATTTTGGCCACTTAAAGTTACTTCACAGATCACTGATGCTGTGTTCATTAATTTAGAGCTTTTCTTCTCTGGGGCTTATTTTGCATTGTTTCCATTGCCATATCTTCCAGTTTATAAATCTTCTCTAATTTTCAGTAGTTTCTTTAGGGTTTACTGTACATCTTTAGCTTATTACAATCTATCTTCAGGTGATACTATATCCCTTTTCACGTAGTATGATATCTTTATAATACTTACATTTCCCCCAATTTAGCATTTATGCAACATATTTTTTGCTATAAATCCCCAAATATAATGTTAATACTTTTATTAAACAACTATTTTAAGGATATTGAAACAATAAGAAAAATCATATATATTTATTCAGGTAGTTACCATTTTCTGTTTTCTCTATTTCTTTGTCTGTATACAGGCTTTCCTCTGACATCTTTGTACCTGAGGGACGTTCTCTATATTTTTGTAGCAATCTGATTATGATGAATTCTTTCGGCTTTGTATGTCAGAAAACATCTTTATTCTTCCTTCAATTATGGAAGCTACTTTCACTGGATGTAGAATTCAACGTTGATAGATTTTGTACTTTAAGATGTTGCTGTCTGTTTTCTTTGTTATATTATTTCCAAGGAGAAATCTATTGTTATTACCTTTGTCTCTTTGTAAATAATACACTCTCATTCCCCACACAACCCCAGCAGCTTTTAAGATGTTCTCACCAGTGGTTTTAGGTAATTTGCTTATCATGTACCTTGATGTAGTTTTCTTCACGTTTCTCATGCTTAGGGTTCACTGAGTTCCTTGGCTCTATGGATTCATAGTTTGCAAAAATTTGGAAAAATTTCAATAATTATTTGGTCTAGTTTTTTAAAAAATATTTTATTCTCTTAGCTCAGGGGTCAGGCACAAGGTATAGTCTCCCAGGGCATGCCCTATGACTCAAACCCTTCAAATGGGCTGTACCTCTTTAAGTCTCCATCACCTTCCAATAATGCTACAAGTTACAAATCCATGAATAATCAGTCCACTCATGAAGTTGGAGCCCTCATAATCCAATCACTTTCCAAAAACCCAGCAGTCAGAAGTGGTGCTTGAGAGACATTTAGACACAAACCATAACAGGCAGGTAGAGAGACCCTTTTCTAGCTATATTAAAGAAAAGAAAAAAAAAGACTGAATATGTGAGAAGGATTCAATCCACTCTTGCTGGCTTTGAGGATTGAAGAACAGGGATGTCAAGCCAAGGAATGTGATTGCCTGTAGAAATTGACAACCACGCTCAGTGTACAGTCAGCAACAGCCTGAGAATCTCAGTCCTAAAACCCCAAGGAACCAAATTCTGCCAACACAGAAAAACTATTTACTAAAAAAGAAATGCAGCCTGCTGACACTTTGATTTTAGCCCAGTGAGACTCAAGGGACTTCTAATCCTTAGCATGGTAAGATAATGCATTATGTTACCTCAGATCGTGAAATTTTGTGGTAATGTATTATGGATATAGTTACAAACTACCATGGAACTTTATATGAGTGTCAAAGAACAGTCAAGTTGAGATGGCACTACACTGAAGAGCTGATGCACTTAATCTTGGGCATTATTATAGCTTCAGATATTGATCACAGGAAGTGGAAACACAGACCATGTACTATCCAGTCAAAGGCAGCATAGATTGTAAGATACATCCCTCCACTGACATGAAATCACAGGGTTAAAAACTGATGGAATGCTGCCAAAGTTTCAGAGCCAAACCAACCCCCAAGAAAGAGAAGCAGAAGGGCATGGAGGATGATTTGAGTCTCTCCAGGCCCTGAGCATACCCATCCTCCTGTCCCCAGGGCCACCTTACCCCAGTATATTTTCACCTACAGGAGGAAGACAGTAATATTGCACCTGTTGTGTATGTTAGTCTTAATATTTCTTCTCTTTCAGTGTCTTAGGATGATGGCTGAAATCAGGTTAGAACCATGGCCAGCATCTCTAGCACAGGTGAAGTTAATAATAAAGAGTTGGAGGAACTAACCTACAGTAAAAAGCAATTTAAAAAAAGAACCCTTAGTTTAGATAGAATAAAGTAGTTACCTATGAAGGTGGACATTATCAACTTTGTTCTGTGTACATGTTTTTCAATTTTATATTATAGAAATATTTAAATATGCACCAAAAGTTGAGAAATGACATAATGAATTCCCATGTGTCCACCACCCCATTATCATTAATGATCAAAGATCTGCTTCTCTCTCTCTTTCTCTCTCTTTCCCTCTTCCTCCCCCTCCTCCCCAACTTGGTTTTTACACAGAAGTATTTTAAAGTAAATCCAAGCCATTAATAAATACTTGGGTGATAATTTTCATCATATAATGATACATTTAAAAAAATTATGCCTGCAATATTGTCAAACCTACTGAAACTGAGAGTCATTTGAGCTGGACCATTAGGCAGGAGGCTACCTGGTGCTATTAGAGGAGAGCCAGCAGTAGTCAAGTTTTCAGTCCTGTCTTGTTTCCTATTGCTGCTGCAATACATAACCACAAGTTTAATATCTTCAAACAATTCAGATTCTCATGGCTTTGGAAATCTCAAATCCAGAATCAGTCTAGGTTGGTCCACATCAAGGTGTCAGCATCTCTACTTCATTTCAGGAGGCTCTAAAGAATCTTATAGGCACCCAGTGTGGACAGGAGGTCCTCACAGAGAAGGCTCAGGAACTGCTAACACCGGGGTTCGCATTTGGGCCCTCCCTGCATGTGCCTTGGGCCACTGAAGGTACTAGGGCACGGGGTGCATGAACTGCTATCACCACAGTTTACATCTGGGATTTACTAGCACCCTGACCTTCTGGGGGTCACAGACACGTGGTCTGGGCTCCTGGGCTCCTGGGCTCCCAAAATGGTCTCCTCTGCATGCCTGGAGCTGTCTGGAGACACAGAATCAAGAGCTTCAGAAACTGTTGATCTTGCAATTCATGTCTGGGATCTGCCTACACCTTGAACTGCCTGGGGTCACAGGACAACTGATCTGTGATTGTACCACCAGTGCAGCCCACTTCTGAGTCATACACATGCCCTGCAATGCAAGAGGACACCAGATTAGACAGTCTGCCATCACAGTTCATGTCTGAGACCTGGGAGAACTAGGTACACTTCACCATCTGCCAGAAGACCCCAGACTATAAGCAGTGCATCTCAGCAGACACTGAGGGACAGGCCTGACCACCAGGAAAACTAGGGCTACTAGTGACTTTTGCTGAGCTGCCAGAGCAGAGAGAACTGAGCGTTCTGCTTCCAGCATCAAACATGACAAGGTGAAGGACTAAAATGCAATCTCAGAACTCCACCTCACTTGGAACACATCCAGGAGACATCGACATAGGAGAACTTGGTAAACACACACCTGAAATTACATAAATGATTGCAATGGAAGTAAAGAAACAACTCCATCAGGCCACAGAAGAGATCAGATTGGAAATAATCTCTCAGGTAAGAGATGAAATGACAATAATGAAAGAATTGCTCAGCACATCTAGAGAAGAAACAGATTAAAAAAATAAATGAACATAGGCAATGGATAGAAACGTTACATGAACCATATAAGAATGAATTAGAACGCATAAAACAGACTCAAAGAGATTTCCAGGAAATCAAAACTTCCATTGAAAACTTGCAAAACTGCTTAAATGAAGCTGAAGATAGAATTTCAGACCTTGAAGACAACATGGCAGCTGGGGATTGTGGAAAAAAGGATCTCTTAAAATCAACAAGGATCCAGGAAAAATCAATTCAACAACTGCAAGATGAGGCAAAGAGAAATACTGTCAGACTAATAGGAGTCAATGAAACAGCAGGAGGTGACACAAATGACATAAACAGAATATTTGCAGAAATAATAGCAGAAAACTTCCCAAGCATGGAAGCAGAAACTGAGATACAGCTAAATGAGGCATGTAGAGCTCCTACTAGTCACAACCATAATAAAACTACACCCAGATATATAATAATTAAGATTCCAGATCTGCAGCAGAAGAACAGAATATTAAAAGCTGCTAGAGAAAAGAAAGAGATCACCTATAAATGAAAGCCCATCAGAATCATGGCAGACTTCTCAACACAAACCATCCAATAGAGAAGAGTATGGAGCAAAGACAAAACAAGACAAAACAGCTTCCAACCAAGATTAAGGTATCCTGCCAAACAATCCTTCAAGTTAAATGGAGAAATAAAATATTTCCATAAGAAAGAGTAACTGAAGAACTTTATGAGTGCCAAATCATCTTTACAAAAAGTACTAAAAGACATTCTACACAGAGAAGAAAATGACCGCAATTTCAAGAACAATAATAGAAAGGAACTCTCAAGTAGAGCAAACAATTAAACAGGAAGAAAAAGTAGGAAACCAACAGCAAGTAAACAACATGTCAATGATAAGTCACTACATGTCAGTTATAACAATTAATGTAAATGGCCTCAATTCACCAGTCAAAAGAAACAGACTGGCAGAGTGAATTAAGAAACAAAATCCCACAATATGCTATATACAGGAAACACGTTTTACTCAAAAGGAAATCCATAGACTGAAAGTCAAATGATGGAAAACAATCCTCCATGCAACAGTAACACAGAAAAAAGCAGGGGTAGCTATTATGTTTGCAGACAATGTAAACTTCAAACCGAGAACAATGGAAAGAGATAAAGAAGGCCACTATATACTTGTCAGGGGAAAACTGCAAGAGGAAGAGAAAACAATCATAAACATGTACACACAAAATATCAGAGCCCCAAACTACATAAGACAAATCTTAACAGACAAGAAAACCCAAATAATTAATAACACTATTGTAATAGGGGACCTCAACACCCTTTTGACACAAAGAGGTAGGTCAACTGGACAAAAAATCAGCAAAGAAATAACATATCTGAACCAAACCTGTGAACAAATGGACTTAGTAGATGTATACAGAGCATTTCACCCCACAACATCAGAATACATATTTTTCTCAGCTGCACATGGGGCCTTTTCTAGAATAGACCACATTCTAGCCCATAGAGCATACCTACCTAAATGCAAAAGAATTGAAATTATCCCATGCATATTATCTGACCACAGTGCAATGAAATTGGAAATTAACAACAAAAGGATCTCCAAAAACTCCATAAACACTTGCAAATTAAATAACAACCTCCTGTACAACTAACGGGTCACAGGAGAAATTAAAGAAGAAATTTAAAAATACCTAAAAAACAAATGAAAATGTAGATAACTTACCAGAATCTGTGGAATGCCATGAAAGCAGTCTTCGGAGGGAAATTTATAGCGGTGAACACACACATAAGGAAAACAGAAAGAGAACAAATAAATACCTAATGCTGCACCTCAAACTTTTAAAAGAGGAAGAACAAGTTAAGGCCAAAGCCCAAAGAAGGGAGGAGATTATAAAGATAAGGACAGAAATTAATGCAATTGAGATAAAGAAAACACTACAAAAAATAAATGAATCAAAGAGCTGGTTCTTTGAAAGAATAAATAAAATTGATAAACCCCTAACCAACCTTATATCAAAAAAAGAAAGGAAAAATCTCATATTTATACAATAAGGAATGAAAAGGATCAAATCACTACAGATCCTACAAAAATCCAAAAAATCATTAATATCTATTTTGAAAATCTTTACTCCCATAGGATAGAAAACTCAGAAGAAACAGATAGATTCCTAGGATGGTACGAATTACCAAAGTTGAATTAAGTAGATATAAAAATCCTGAACAACCCAATATCAATTAATGAGATTGAAAATGTGATTAAAAACTTACCGATAAAGAAAAGCCCAGGCCCTGATGGATTCACAGCAGAATTTTATAAGAAATTCAGAGATTTAATGCCAACACTCCTCAAACTCTTCAATGAAATTGAAAAGGAAGCAATTCTCTCTAACTCTTTTCTGGAGGCAAGTATTATACTGATATCAAAACCTGAGAAAGACCTAACCAAGAAAGAGAACGACAGACCAATCTCCCTAATGAACATAGATGCAAAGATAATAAAGTACTAGCAAATAGAATGCAGGAAATCATAAAGAAAATAATACACCATGTCCAAGCTGGATTCATTCCAGGAATGCAGAGATGGTTCAATATATGCACATCAATTAATGTAATACACCAGCTCAATGGAGCCAAAGACAAAACCCACATCATCATCTCAATAGATGCACAAAAAGCTTTTGACAAAGTCCAACATGCATTCATGATAAAAACCCTACAGAAAATAGGAATAGATGGTCTGTACCTCAATCTAATCAAAGCCATCTTTGACAAACCAACAGCCAACATCATACTAAATGGACAAAAACTAAAACCTTTCACTTTAAAGTCAGGAACAGGACAAGGATGTCCGCTGTCACCACTCTTATTCCATAGTTCTGGAAGCAATAGCCAGAGCAATTAGACAAGAGAGAGAAATAAAAGGAATAAGGATAGGAAAGGAAGAAGTGAAATTATCACTATCTGCAGATGACATGATACTTTACATGGAAGACCCCAAAAACTCCACAAGAAGACTCCTTGAATTGACACATTTAGCAGTGTAGCTGGATACAAAGTCAACACCCTAGAATCAATAGCATTCCTATACACAAAAAACAAACAGACTGAGAGAGAAATTAAGGAAACCATACCTTTCACCATAGCATCTAAGAAATTGAAATATTTAGGAGTCAATCACACAAAAGAAGTAAAAGATCTATTCACTGAAAACTACAGTACTCTGAAAAAAGAGATCAAAGAGCATTTCAATAAATGGAAAAACATTTCTTGCTCATGGATAGGAAGAAGCAACATTGTGAAAATGGCCAGACTACCAAAATTGTTGTACAGATGCAATGTAATTCTCATTAAACTACCATTGGCATATCTCACAGATCTAGAGAAAACATTCCTTAAATTCATTTGAAACCACAAGAGACCCAGAATAGCAAAAGTAATCCTGGGCAACAAAGACAAGTCAGGTGGAATCACAAGCTCTGACCTGAAATTATACTACAAAGCAACTGTAATAAAATCAACCTGGTACTGGCTATAAAACAGACCTGTGGATCAATGGAACAGACTGGAAGATGCAACCACAACCATAAACACACTCAGCCACCTAATCTTTGACAAAGGGGCCAAATAAGCTCACTGGAAGAAAGATAGCCTCTTTAATAAATGGTGCTGGAAAAATTTGCTTGCCATCTGCTAAAAACTGAAAATAGCCTCAAGTCTATCACCATACACCAAACTCAACTGATCGCAGATCTCAATATTAAAGCAAAAACACTAAATCTATTGGAAGAGAAAGTAGGTAAAAGTTTTACAGATATAGGGGTAGGCAGAGAGTTCATGTATAAAAACCAAACTGCAAGAGAAATACTTCAAAGAATCAACAACTGGGATCTCATCCTATCGAAAATTTCTGCACACCTAAAAAAATTACCAGCAGAGTAAAAAGAAAACCCACAAACTGGGAAAAATTTTAGCTGACTGTCCCTCAAAGGTCTTCTATCTAGAACATATAAAGAATTAAAAAACATCAGTCCCCCCCCAAATTCAAAGACACACTCCAAAAATGAGCATCTGAGATGAACACACACTTCTCAGATAAGTTAATACAAATGGCAAATAAATACATGTGAAAATGTTCAACATCATTAGTAATTTGAGAAATGCACTGAGATTTCATCTCACTCCAGTAAAAATGGCTATCATTAAGAAATCAGCCAATAATAGATGTCAGTGAAGCTGTGGAGAAATAGGAACTCTTCTCCACTGCTGGTGGGAATGCAGATTGGTGAAACCACTGTGGAGGTTTCTGAATCTCCAAATCAGTTTGGAGATTCCTCAGCAAACTAGGTTTGGAGGTCCCATTCCACCCAGCCATTTCTCTTCTAGGTATTTTCCCAGAAGATCTGAAAATATCATGTCACAGAGATATATATGCACCCATGTTTATAGCAGAACAATTTGTAATTGCTAAATTATGGAAGCAACCCAAATGTCCATCTACTGGGGACTGGGTAAAAAAATTGTGGACCTTCTATATAATGGAATATTACCCAGCTATAAAGAAAGATAAACTTGAGACTTTTACGGATAAATGGTTACACTAGAGACCGGACTCATAAGTGAAATAAACAAGACCTCCACATGTAAGCAACATATTGTCTCAGCGGTGTAAAAACCTGAAAAAGTGAATAAATATTAGGAGGTAGGACAGACATTGTGAAATGAAAGGAACATGCTCAAAAGTAAAGAGCAACTGGGGCGAGTGAAAAGAGAAAAGAAAGAAAGGGAAATTATGTATTTATGTATATACAGGATAGCTAACAGTTGTACTACTGACTTCTGTTGCTTTACTGAAAGGAACAGTTAATGATTAATTATTTGATCAATCTTGCATGTCTCTATTTGTTCTCCTGAGAAACCACTTTGAAGATATCAGTAGGTAATACAACAACCATTGTTAATTTCCTAATACTTTTTCTGTAACTCTGTATTGCTTGTATTTTTCTTATGCTATTTTGTAAATGGATGTCTGTCTGTTAATGTCTTCCTTCTTTTATTTTTTATAATATATTTGAAAAAAAGAATCTCATAGCTTTTTCTCATTTCTAAGACTGCCCCCTCTCACCCGTTCCTGGGCCCACATCCCACCCTCCCATCTTCAGAGTTGGTGATGTATCACTCTCTCCACTTGTGTTTAGGGCTGTATCTTCCTCTCTGACTCTTCTCCCTACCCCTGCCACTTAACACTATATCGCATTAGGACTACTTAGAAAATACAGGCACCTCTCCGTGTTTGTGCAGTACTGGGGATTAAACTTGGTCTGAGTACTGAGCTACATCCTCATGCTTTTTAAATTTTAAGACAGAAACTCACTAAGTCACAAAACTGCCCAGGCTGGGCTCGAATTTATGATCCTCCTACCACAGTCCTCTTACCTCAGTCTCCCAGACTGAGGGATCACAGGTCACAGAGATATATATGCACCCATGTTTATAGCAGAACAATTTGTAATTGCTAAATTGTGGAAGCAACCCAAGGCTCAGCTTAATCTCTATTTTAAGATTAGTTCACCAGCAATCTTAATTTCATCTCTAACCTTAACTGTTTTGTTATAAAACCTAATGCAGTCTTAGGTTCCAGAGATTAGGACATGACTTCTCAGGGGAGCTGCTTGCCCTCCTCTACACTATTCATAAGTTGTGGGCTTATAGTTAGGGGCAGGAGCTGGGAAGAACACAATTCTTTTTTTTTTTTTTTTTTTTTTTTT
>PVLD010035953.1:0-11344 GCA_004027595.1 Dinomys branickii | reverse complement strand
GCATGTCTGTATATGGGTCCATACATCTACAATTCGAAGATATCAATGGATAAAGCAACAACTACTGTTGAGACCATATCACCTTGTCTATAGATTAGTTGTGATTGTACTATTTTCTATGATAATGGGTGTCTGTTTGTCAATATGTTTTTGTACTTTTATGTTTCTAAAATAAAAAAAAAAAAAAAAAAAAAAAGAAGATGTCCCCGGTCCCATCCAGGTAGTGCACACAGTTCAGGGTCCAGCATTTCAGGGTGAAACGTTACCCTCATTATCAGATCTAGATGTGGCTTTCTGTGATCCAGGGACATACAAAAATGGAAAAAGATACTTGCTGCCAGAACATCATGATGGAAAACAGTAGGATGGCGATGACTGAGCTCTTCCTTTCGGAAAAGCATAATGAGGGCATTTATCAGTCACTTCCACGGCAATTATGAGATCCTGCTGGGCAGGATTAGCAAGGCCCCCTGCTGTCCCAGAGCAGTTTGCTCATCTGAAAGTTCTCTGCCCCAGGAGGTTTCTCCCCCACTGGCTCCTTTCAAAGTTGTCTCTTTCATGGGATGCCATTAACAGTGAATACCCAGCACATGCCAACAGCTATGATTTTGCTTATATGTTGGTTTCTTGCAGTCTGCTTTACAAAATGCAACAGGTGACAGATTGATCATGGGTTTGCTCCTGTGTCACAAGGGTCCAGATAAAGACGTGTGGCTTCTTCCTGCACACAGCTCCATTGCCGTTAAGAGGTCAGCTACAAATGTTTAGAAGAATATGTATCCACATGAAGAGCCCACCACACTTTATCAGAAAATAGAAAAGATTTAAGTGAGGAAATTAAAAAATAAGTTCCCAGAAAACAAAACTGAAATGGATAATTACCAATTTTCTCCCAAATACAGGTCAAGTACAATTCAAATCACAGCCCTCACATCAAATCACAGCCCTCACAGTCTAGCATGATTTTTTTTTGGAACTTCACAAGATTATTGTAAAACTCATCTATGTAAATAAAAAATGTCTGAAAACAAAAGAATTTGGAAAAAACAAAAGAACTTGTACATAGAAACTTCTACATGAATGTTTGCATTGTTTGTAATGCGTAAAAGGTAGAAAAAACCTAAATGTCCATCTATAGGTGAATGGAAAACATATTGTGGCACAGCCATACAATGTTGTACAGTCGTGAAAAAGAATAAACCCCTAATACATTCTCCAACACAGATGAGGCTCAGAAAAATTATGCTAAATGAAAGAAGTCAGACACAAAGGGTACACAGTATGGCAATCCCTTTACAAAATATATCTAGGGTAAACAAATCAAGAGAGGCAGAAAAGAGATTACTGTTTACTAGAGACTGAGAGAAGTGGGATATAGTGTATGAATTATGCAAAGGATATGGGCTGTTCTTATGGATCGCTATGAATTTTGTTACTAGAAAGAGCTAGTAGTTTCACAATATTGTGAATACACTAAACACCATCCCCAAATTGTGTAAGTTAAAGTAACTGATTACATGTCATGTATCATCTCAATAAGAACAAAGTAAAAGCCATTATGTAAAACAGTTTGATGGTCCCACTCAAATGAAAAATAGACCTACCATATGATACAGCAATCCCACTACTAGATGTATGTCCAAAGGAAACAAAACCAGTAGAGTGAAAGAAATCCCTGTACTCCCACGTTCACTGCAGTACTGTTCACCCTAGTGAGGACGTGGGCATAACCTGAGTCCGTCGACTGATGATACATAATGGAAATGTGATAGTTACACAATGGCCTGCTGCTCTTCAGTCATAAAAAGAAGGAAACCTTGCCATTTGTGGCAATGGAGGGAATGGAGGACAGCATGTTAAACAAAAGGAGCCAGGCACACAAAAACAAGCACCACCTAATCCCATTCTTCAGTACAATCTGCAAAAACTGATCTCATAGAAACAGGGCAAAAACAGTCACAACTGGAGGCTGGGTGGGTAGCAGGCAGGGGAGTAGGAGAGATTGCTCAGGGGGTATAAAATTACAGTTAGATAGCAGAAATAAGTTCTGGTGTTCCACTGCATAGCAAGGTGGCTAGCTAACAATACTGTATTTATACTTCCAAGTAACTAGGAAGGAGGACTTTGAATATTCTCATCATAAAGTGAGGATAAGTGTTTGAAGTGACAGAGTATGAGAATTACCCCAATTTGATAGTTACATAATACATACATGCATCAAAATGTCATTCATAACCCACAAATACATATAATTATTATAAACTAAATAATTAAAACTAAAACTCTAAAAAATTGGAATGAGGGCAATCCATGTTATAACATGGCCACATCTCTCAAATATACAATAATTTAAAAAGTAAGGTGCAAAACATGGATATCACATGACATATCTTGTAGACTGAAAAGGAGGGAATTTGTATTTTCTTCTTTTTGCATCAAACGTACTGAATAAAACAAGACATTAGCAAAAGTGACCCCTCAATGAAGAATAAAACAGGACTGATGCAGAAAGTTATGGGAACAGCATTTCATAATAAATAACTTTTACATGTATTGTTGGGAATTTTACCCCCCCCCATGGTTATATTTCCTATTCAGACACAGTCACATGTTAAATGAAATAAATCAGTCTGAATAAGGTGGCAAGGTTTTGTGAAGCATCATCTTTGATGTGTTTATTTTCATGTCTTGCAAAGATTCAACTCTTTTTTTATGCCTTACCTTCTCCTTCATGTAGATCTATTTTCCATCCATGTTGATAGTTTTGGTTTATTATGCTGGGAATGGACCCAGGTCCATCCGCATCCCGGGAGAGTGCCCTACCACTGAGCTACAGTTCCAGTCCTTCCATCTATGCCTTGATTCATCTCAGGGTTGACTAGTTTAGTCTGTTTTAAAAGGAGTGACTTTGGGCTGGGGATATAGCTCAGTGGAATAAGTGCTTGCCTGGTAAGCACAAAGTCCTGAGTTCAATCCCTAGTACCACAAAAAAAATAAAAATAATAAAATAAAAGGAGTGACTTCATAGCTTTCAGTAAGCTGTGAATTCTTACTTACTTGCATGTTTCTTGATGTGACAAGATTATTCTGCCTCATTTATTGTAAGTTCTGTTTATTTATTTGTTCATCTTTGAAGTTCAGTGACTTCAAGAGGGTACAACTTGGTGTTTACTTTCTGTACCAGTCTCTCTCATGGAAATATCTTCCCTTTGAGCCACAGATTAAATCATATTTTGTACTTTGTGGTTTGTGGTTGTACATGTTTCCTTGTTTAATTGGTGTTAGAAATATTTATTTTCTATTTTCTGTTTTTTGTTGTTCCCCGTGGAGTTTTATCCATGATATTTTACTATGAAGAGAGCAAAGTGCAAAGAGTTTTACAATGAAGAATCACTTATCTACTCCTTGGATTCTACAGTTAGTATTTTACAGTATTTGCTTTATCAGATGCCTGCTCATATATCCATCTTTCTATCAATAAATTGACCTCAACTTATCAGTATATTTCCAAGGAACAGCACCAATACATTTTCCATAAACACTTCAGCATGCACTTCACTAAAATCCAATACTTGTTTATGGGTTTTAAATTTCTTGTTCCAAAATGAAACAACAAATATAGAAATCTTAATCCAATCCATACACTTATATAATTTAACCCTTTAGAAAGATAGAAAATGTTAGTTATTCCAGAGGTCCCCTCATGTATATTCCTAGTCATTGTCTGCCTCTAGTCCTTTCCCACAATAGAAAATCACTCTGATTTTTTTTTTGGTGGATTGGTTTTGCCAAGTTTAGATCTTCATGTAAAAGGAATCACATAGCATAGGCTTTTTTGGTGCGAAAAATTTCTTTCTCTCAAAATAATTTTTGCATGTGTATCCATCACATTCTACATGTCAATGATTTGTTCATTTTAATGGCTATGGAGTAAACTATTGCTTTGTCTTGGATACTTTTTTCTCGTTGCTGAGACAAAATACCCAACACCCAAAATGAAGAAAGGAAAGATTTATTTAGCTTACAGTTTGTGGAAGTTTCAGTCCGTACTTGGCTGCTTAGAGGTGGAGTGACACATGGCAGAGGGCGAATGTTCACAGCAGCAGAGCATAGCAAAAAACACCCAGCAAAAGGGAGGAATGGCCGCAAGCAGCCTCTTTCCTTCCCCTACATAGTAAACAGCTTAACCCCACCCAGGGAGCATGGAGAACTCACATAATCTCCATTCCCTCCTCTTCCACAGGCTCAGGATGTGTACAAAGTAAGCACCTTGGCTTCCTGCTGAGTCACTCAGCCAAACCTCTAGACTCCCCAAGTTGACACAATGTATCAACCATAACATGCTTGAATGCCAGACGATTTTTAAAACATACATTTCCTGAAATTGGACAATAAAGGCCAGTTGCAGTTTGCGGCTATTATGAATGCAACTGCTATGAACAGTTTAAACATGTCTTTTTAAAACTTTTTAAATTTTGGTTTGCTATGACATGTGTGCAGTACATAATATTTACGTTCCTTTACACGGTTGGGATGTGTACATTTTAATTTTAATTTACATAATACATTTTAATACCCTTTTTCATCCCCTATTTTTATTTACCCTGGGGGCATAAACGTGTCTTTTTACAAATATGTATTTCCAGTTCTCTTGAGTAAATGTCCAGCAGGATGGGTGGGTTCAATGGAAGTCCATGCTTAGCTTTATAAGAAACTACCCCCTCATTTTTTATTTTTATCTAATAAACACATTTATTCACTGATATAAATTTCTAGCAATGCTTTGTACTGCTTGTACACATGTTAGTAAGGGAAGTGATTTAAAATCAAACTAATTATTCTAGAATAGTGGAAATTGATTGTAGTAAGTTTAGTGTGTGGATTTTTCTCTTTTTTTTGCTTATTAAGTTTATTGGCACAAGTTTAATATTCATAATGATCACATTCATCATAGGGAATTTACACCTGTACATGATATGTTCTGAATCCTTTTTTTCCCTCCCTTCAACCCCCTTTTTCCTCTTTAGCTACAAAGCTTTGTTTCCATTTTATCTTTCTTTTAGCATTTTTGTCTTTTCCTTTCCTTTCCCGTTCTCCCTCCCTAGTTTCCCTTTCTTTTGGGCAGTTCCTATTTCACAATACCTTTTATACACTTTGGTCATTATTTACATGTTTGGTATCTCACACCAGAACAACAATATGATAATGTGAGTCCAATTTATTTCACTTAAAATATGGTCTCAAGGTGCATCCATTTACTTAGAAATGTCTCAAGTTTATCCTTCTTTATGGCTGAGTAGTACTCCATTGTATTAAAAAAGATTCACATCTTTTTTTACCCATTCCTTGGTTGACTGACATTGGATTATGTCCAAAATTTAGCTATTACAAACTTTGATCCTATAAACATGGAGGTGCATATATGGCTGTGGTATGGTATTTTTAATTATTTTGGGAGAATACCTAGAAGGGGAATAGCCGTGTGAAATGGGACTTCTAATCCTAGTTTTTTGTGGAATCTCTACATTGATTTCCATAGTGGTTATATCAGTGGTTTACATTCCCACCAACAGTGCAGAAGGGTTTCTTTTTACCCACTGCCCCTCCAGCATTTGTTATTGTTTGATTTCTTGATAATGGTCAGTCTTTCAGTGGTGAGTTGTAATCTCAATGGTCTTGTAATTTGCATCTCTCAAATGACCAGTGATGTTAAACATTTTTTCCTATATTTACTTGCCATTTGTATTTCTTCCTGTGAGAAGTGTGTGTTCATTTGGAATGTCTATTTTTTGGATTGAGTCTTTAAATTTGGAGGTTATCTAAATTTTTTCAGTTCTTTGTATGTATTAGATCCTGTGGAAATCCTTGAGATCATCAGTACCTATTTCAAGAACCTGTACTCTAATAAGATGGAAAACACAGAAGAAATGGACAGATTCCTAGATACATATGAATTGACAAAACTGAATCAAGAAGATATAAAACTGGCAAATAACCCAATATCACTCTGTGAAATAGAAAATGTAATAAAAACTTACCAACAAAGAAAACCCCAGGTCCTTGTGGATTCACTGCTGAATTCTACAAGAAATTTAGAAAGGATCTAATTCCACTACATATGAAGCTGTTTAATGAAATTAAAGGGGAAGCAATACTACCAAATTCATTCCTGGAAGCAAGGATTACCCTGATACTAAAGCCAGAGAAAGCTCCAACCAAAAAAGAGAACTACAGACTAATTTCTCTAATAAACATAGGTGCAAAAATCTTCAGTAAGATACTGGCAAATAGAATGTAGAAAATCATCATGAAGATTATTTACCATGACCAAACAGGATTCATTCCAGGGTGCAGGGATGGTTCAACATACATAAATCAATAAATATAATACACCACATTTACAGAGCCAAGATCAAAAACCATATGATCATCTCAATAGATGCAGAAAAAGCTTTTGACGAAGTCTAGCACTCATTCATGCTAAAAAATATATTAAAAATTGGAATAGGAAAACTTTATCTCAATCTATTAAAGTCCAGCTATAACAAACCAAGAGTCAGCTTCATGCTAAATGGACAAACACTGAAAGCTTTTACTCCAAAATCAGGAACAAGACAAGGATGTGTACTACCACCACTCCTATTTAATGTAGTTCTGGAAACATTAGCTAGAGCATTTAGACAAGAAAAAGAAATAAGAAAAAGCAAGGGTAGGAAAGGAAAAAGTTAAATTATTATTTGCAGATGACATGATACTCTACCTAGAAAACCTCAAAATCTCTACCAAAAGACTTCTAGACTTATTAACCAAATTCAGTAGCATAGCTGGATATGAAGTTAGCATTGAAAAATCAACTGCATTCCTATACACAAACAACAAACTCACTGCGAGAGAAATTAGGGAAGCGACATCTTTCGCAATAGCATTGAAAAGAATTGAAATGCTTAGGAATTAATCATTGTTTTTCTAAAGCGATAGTTTCGTTCACCACTGCCACAAACAGGCGCTGCAAGTTCCAGGTGCTCCATATATTTCCCTATTCTAGATGTTGCCGGCTGTTTTAAGTAAAGCCATTCTGATGGGTGTGGAGCTGTATTTATTTCATCATGATTTTAGATTGCATTTTCATGATAAATATTGATGAATTAATTGTTTCAGATGCTTATTGACTGTATATTACACTCTGTGAAATGTTTATTAAAATCTGGGATCTATTATTAATATAACTTTTGGCATTTTAAAAAATCTTGAATCATAGTCCTTTATAGGATATATGTATTGTGACTGCTTCCTCCCAGTCAATAGTATTCTCATTAATTTTTAAAAATTCAGTCATATGATAAGCAGAACTTTACATTTGTTGGGACCTAATTGATCTTTTTTTTCCTTTAAAGTTACTGCTTTTTTCTAAGAAAACTTGAGTACCCTTGAATCATAAAGTTTTTCTCCTATAGTTTCTACTGAAGCATTATACAGATTTACATTTAGGTTTATGATGTATCTCAAATTGATTTTTGTAAATAGGGTGAGACATGAATTGAGATTCTTTATTTTACAGACAAATATAATTTTTTTTTTCTTTGCGGTACTGGGGATCGAACTCAGGACCCTGAGCTTGCTAGGCAGGCGCTTATTCCACTGAGCTATATCCCCAGCCCCCAGACAAATATAAATTATTCCATCATTATTTACTGAAAAGAGTTTTCTTTCTCCACTGATGGTTTTAGTGTATTTGCTAAATGTCACATCGTCATAGTAGTGTGGATTTATTTCTGGGATATATATTTTTAAGTGATTTATTTGTCAAGTATTTTGTCACTGTCTTAATTATGGCCGCTTTTGAGTAAGTCTTAAAGTGGTTTACCACTCTCCAAATTTTTTCTTTGAGTAACCACTATAGTAATATTCAGTCCTCCGATCCACAAGTACAGCATATCTCTTTGTGTTTTGGTCTTAATTTCTGTCAGCAGTGTTATCTGGTTTACAGGGTAGGAGGCTTGCTGATAGTTCAGTAGTTTTTCTCAGAAATATCTTTGATGTTTTTGACAGTACCATAAGTTATTTTTCAAACATTTTACTCATTGTTGCTATTATATAGGTATACTTTTGGATTGGCACATTAACCTTGAATTCTCTAACTCTGATAAATTAACTTATTAATTCTGGAGTCTTCTATTCATGTACTTAAATGTATCACTTTTTCCTTTTTTGAGAAAAGCTTAATGATTTCTCAGATTTACATATTGCTTCTAAAGTCTTTTTTTATTCCATAATTAGAAATGTGTATTTTCTAATATATTTTATGCACTTTGCATTTAGATTTTTATAATACCTGTTATTTAGCAAATGGGTGTTAAAGTGGAATATAGTCTCAAGATAATTTAATAATTGGGATAGTTAATTGCCTTAATGCCACTTATTTGATATATGATCTATTTTTGAATTGAGTTGTAATTGCTTTCTTTTTCTTATAACAGATGTCAAGAATATATCAGTCTGTTTCCAGGATTTGACCTAGTGATTTTTTGGTCTATATTTTAGAAGTGACTATGGTAGTTTTATAAATTATGGAAGCTTATTTTAAACATGTCTTGGCCAATTCTGTTCACTTATTTTTTTTTAGTTAAAATGTAGAGTGAATTTAAATTTTATGATACACTATGTTAGGTTTTTTATGGAACTGGGCTGGATCTATAAATAAATTTTAGATGTTTAACACTGAATAATCTCTTCTGAAATATAATATGCATCTTCTTTCTTTAGATGCCATTTTATGAGTTTGTAACTTTTTGGCATACATCTGTGTTATTTTTCTCAAAGTTTTTACAAGTGTTTTATAGTAGATATTATTATGGGATCTTTTAGCATTATATCTTTTAACAAGTTGTTAGAGAACAGTTGATTTTCCCAATTTTTATCTTCACTGTGTTCTCAGGATAGTTGAACACGATTGAAATCAAATCAGTAAATTGTAACAAAATACTTGAATAAGCTTCCTAGATAACTGTCACTTTCAGAGCATAAGGAAGAAAAGCTGTACCAGTGGATTTCCTCTTACTCTAAAGATCTCCACGAACAGCACAAACCTCACATGTACTTTGTATGTGTAGTTGAATAACATTATGAGATACAGTAAGAGTTGGGAAATTAAAGTGTTTCTTTTTCAGTAAAAGCTCAGGGATGCCCCTAAATAAATTTGTTTTTCCGATTAACTGTATTTTTCTTTTATCAAGGAGTGCAGTATAAAACATGAACCACACCATTGTCTCATTTTCAACATTAGATAACTTCCATGAATTTGGCCTGAAGATTTTGTAAAGTGATTTCCTCCATATACTAGACCTGATCAAAAATAAAGCTACCTTCCAGCCCTCACCCTGCTTGTGGGAAGTAGCAGTTTCATCAGAAGGACTGCGCAACTGAAGAGATTGGAGAAATCTCAGTGTATTAGTCAGGTCTCTTTTGAGGCACAGAGAAACAATGCTGATTTTCAGGTGCTGTCTCCAAATTCTAGAGTGGTTAAATCTGTTCATCTCATAATTTTACACCATTTAAAACAATTTTACATTTGTCAGTCTTATCAAAAGGGTGAATAGACGGGGAGATGTCTCTACCTGTGCTCCTTTAAAAAATACACACATCTGAATTCAGAAATGCCACCCAATTTTCTAACGTGTCTCACCAGCCAGACTTTTAACCTCATACAAGTGAACATAATAAGACTAAATGCAATGCAGATGTCAGGGGGCAAAACTTTCCCACTTCTTGTGAGCCATGCAGGCATTTATAAGGCCTTTCTCCAGTCCTTCCTGTGGTATCCCACCTTTGATCCGCTCAGCAGGGAGCGCTTGAATCTGTCCATCCTGAGAGGAGCTTTCTTTCTTTGTCTTTCTTTCTTTCTTTCTTTCTTTCTTTCTTTCTTTCTTTCTTTCTTTCTTTCTTTCTTTCCACACATGCTCATAATAATCTTCTGAGGCCTAAAATGCAGATCATTTGTCTAACAAGCATTAGACCATCAATCCTTGCCAAGGTTAACTTGTGTTCTTCTTTTAAGACTTTTGATTAAATTTTAGTACTGTTTTCATATTTTTGCTCATTAATAAGTCATCACGTTAACTCAAACCTCTTATTAATGGATCTGCAGTCATGATCACACTGTGGACTGTGTTTTTGTTCCGTTAGTTTTAAAGTGGGGCTCACTTGGTTTGCAACTGACACCTACAGGAATTCAGTTAATACATATGTATTAAGCCCTTGCTATATGTCAAGGAGGGGCCTTCCTTACAGGCAATCTAGTCTAGAGAGGTGTCTCAGTTACTTTTCTGACTGCTGAGGCAAAATATCCAACACCCACAAGTTAAATGAGGAAAGGTTTATTTTGGCTCACTGTGTGTAGAGGTTTCAGTCCATGGTCATGTGGCTCCAAGGCTGGGAAACATGGCAGAAGCACATCCCAGAAGAGGAATAGTCTCTGACATGCAGGAGGCAGCAGCAGCTCAGTAGCAGCAGCCAGCGGCAAGCTGGCCTTCCCTCTCTTCCTTTATATTGGGGCTGTGCTTTAAGCCTGTTAATTGGTGCCACCCACTCCCAGGGTGGGGCTCCCATTACTCACATCCAAAACTAGGCTAACCCCTTTCAGTTACGGCACACTCTTAGCCCCAGTGTCACCCTCAGTCCAGCCACCCCTGAGAAGGCCCACCTATGAGCACAGGAGGCTTCGTGGGGACGTCTAGGTATAAGCCCCGACACGGTGTGCAAGTAAGTGAACAATGAAGTACAATGCAGTAAGAGAAGTGTTAAGGTGAGGATGGCCTTTTTGATTTTATATTTTTGCAAAAAGTAGTTTGAAAAAGTTGTTAATTATATTTCTCTTGTGTTTTTTTTAACAAAATAAAAGTACAAAAGCATATTAACAAACAGACACCAATTAGCATAAAAAATAGTACAATCACAACTGATCTACAGACAAGGTGACATGGTCTCAACAGTGGTTATTGCTTTATCCATTGATATCTTCGAAGTGTAAATATATGAACCCATATACAGCCATGCAAAATTGGTCAGACCATTAATCCTCTCAACAACAGAAAAACACAAAAACCAAATATCCAAAGACAGAAAACAAGACAGGCAAACAACAACAACAAAACACCAATAGTTGCTGCTTTGCATATTGATATCTTCGAAGTGTGTGTTCAGGATAACACATACAGACATACAAGATTGATCAAATAACCCGTCATCAATTATTCCTTAGCATTAAGTGATATAATACAATAGTAGAACCATGTTAGCCCTCCTGCATATATGTATATTCATATATACATACATACATTTTTGTCTC
>PVLD010035952.1:0-11363 GCA_004027595.1 Dinomys branickii | reverse complement strand
TACATAATATATAATACATAACTAGTAATATTATATATTATTTTTACTAAGTATTTTCACATATTACCATCATCAGTATTAATGGATTTAGTTCAATTATCCTACTATACATTTCATGAGTAAATTTAAAAGTCACAGTCAATATGTGTGTGTTCCTAACTTTGTCATGAAACATGACAAAATTTTTCCTAATTTATTTTGGACATCATTATTTTAGATTTTGTTTGAGTATAGTATCTGACTAGCTGATTTACAGTTCTTTAGACAGTGAGGCCACTCACAATGACTCTATTTTGTTTTTCCTGTATGGGTATTAATAATCTATCTATCTGTTATGGTTGATACATTGTGTCAACTTGGGGAGCCTAGAGGTTTGGCTGAGTGAATAGGCAGGAAGCCAGGGAGCTTACTTTGTATATATCCTGAGCCTGTGGAAGAGGAGGACATGGACACTGTGTGAGAGCTACACGCCCCCTGGAACAGGGTAGGCTGTTTACAAGGTAAGGGAAGAAAAGAGTCTGCTTGCAGCCATTCCTGCCTTTTGTTCTTATAGTTTCTGCTGTGCTCTGCTGCCCTGAACGTATGCCCTCTGCCATGTGCCACTCTGCCTCAGAACCAGACAAGTATGGACTGAAACCTCCACAAACTGTAAGCTAAATAAACCTTTCCTTCCTTAACTTTGGGCATTGGGTATTTTG
Source organism: Dinomys branickii (assembly GCA_004027595.1). Lineage (NCBI taxonomy): Eukaryota > Metazoa > Chordata > Mammalia > Rodentia > Dinomyidae > Dinomys > Dinomys branickii. The sequence goes on along the minus strand of PVLD010035952.1, from coordinate 10,665 downwards.
TCTCAGCAACGAGAAAAAAGTAACCAAGACACGATCTATCATCTACCAACTTTTTATGTTTTAAAGTATTTTCTGAAGATAAAATACCACAATGACACTATAGGTCTACAGTTCTATAGATGTACCTTAATTTCATTTAAATTTGTATGAGCAATAACAACAAAAAATCTGAAAATACGGTCTATGAAAACATTGTATTTACTACAGGTCTGTAGATGTTACCTACACTAACTGTGGAAAATTTCAATCTATTGTTGAAGGAATCTGACCCTTCTTTTTGTTCATTTAGGCCTTCTCACTGACTTATACTTCCTCGCTCCTTCAATGGCTGCAGGTGACGTCAGTGAGTTGGTCCACTAGAATTCTGACTTACACAGCATCAAGTGAAAGGAGAACTTTCTAATTGTAATTTGGCCCACTTAAAATAGTAATATGTAAGTTAGAAATGTTAAGGAGTTCAATCACAGCTATGTTTTGATAGTTAGCTAATCTCACTGAAATTTAATTTCCTTACCTGCAAAATGAAGAAAGTGACCATACTGGAAGAGTTGCTCTGAAGACTGCACACAGTAACAGAAGTTTCCTAGCTGTAATCGTTAGACATGCTCCACAGTAGTTTTGCCTTTTGGGCCGATGTTGTTTGCAAAATGTGTATCATTTAAATTTGCATATATATTTTTAAATTTTACTTTTAACTGATACATAAAAATTGTATATGTTAGTCAAGTGCTATCTAATTTTTCAATATATGTACGCACTGGATAATTTGTAAATCAGTTTATACAGATCTCTTAGCATATCTACGATTTCTTTATGGCCCAAACTTTCAGAATACTTTCTTCTAATTGTTATCTTACATCACCCTACAGTGCGATAGGATTTGCATAGGTACATATTGTTATGTGAATAACTGAAGTTTCACTTACTGTGAAGGTAACACTACAACAGTAAAAGCAATTTAAAAATTTTAAATAGAAAATAAAAGACAGATGATGGGAATAGGATAAGAGACTTTGTAGAGCTCAGAAGGAGATGTGAGGACAGGGGATGAAGGGAGGGAAGAGGACATAAAAGGATTAAGATGAATTATGTAATATACAAACTCCTCAAATAATATATATATATACTATGTATAAGAAACTAGTAATAATAAAAAGATATTTTTTCTGACCCCTAATTCAGTTTTTTCTAGTTATTTCTTGAATATTCAATAATTGAACCTCTCCATTTAAATGAATAGTGTCTAAGTTACTTTTTTTGTTGCTGAGGCAAAATACCTGACGCCTAAAGTTAAAGAAGGAAATATTTATTTCATGTTACAATTCGTAGAGGTTTCAGTTTATAGTTGACTGGTTCCAAGGCAAGGGCATGGCCAGAGGGAATCTCAAAATAGAAACAGTCCATAGTACGGTAAATAGAAGGCAGTGACCCAAGCAGAAAGCCTCCCTTTCCTTTTTACTTCATGCAGGCTACGAGTGTTTTGGGTAGTGCTACCCACACCCAGGGTGGAGGTTTCCATTACCCACACTTAGAACTATAGTAAACCTATTAGTGGACTAACCCAGTACCACCCACTCTTAATCCCAGCATCACACCCTTAATCCACACTCACATGCTAGATCCAGCCCCCCTCGGAAAAGCCTGACCTCTGAGCACATGAGGCCTTGGGCAGACATCCAGATGCAGCCTACGATAAATAATGTATTTACACTCAATCGGAGAAGCCCGATAAGAATGAGAAACTCAGATGAGATGCCTGTGTCCACATCAGTATGCAGGAAGTCGTCCTGGAGCTCTAGGAAAAATGAGTAGGCTCTATGGATAAGGAGACCTTATTTCAAGTTGATTGGATATTATATAATTACAAAGTGCAAAGCCTTGGAAAGTTAGTTTTCCTCTCAATTTTCTGATCTACAAAATGAAAAAGATGGTACCAATGATTTCCTAAGTGAAATGTTACCTTATTGCCTATACTGACAAGCAATATTTTCTTCTTTCCAAAATCTAACCCAGGACGCTGGCTTTTGCTACAACACAAGTTCCTCCTTAATTCTCTTTAGTGATAAACCAAGTTCAATCTGCCTTTAAGATTTATTTTAGATCTCTTGTATTTATACATCCACCCACATGAACATTAAAAGGTTTCTATATACCTGACTTCTTTCCAGCTGAAACAGATTGTTATCTCCTTAGCTGTGAAGGTTCCAGTTTGTTAGCACTAGCAGCTCCAGCTACCCGTCACTGGTACAGAGCCCGGTCCATAGTAATAATGATTCATGGAATGTTTTCCACATATCAGCCAGTGTGTTCACTGCTTTCCTGCATAACTCGATCTTCTGAGTAGTGTGTGAAACAGACATCTCATATTATCTCACTTCAGCAGACAGGAAATAGAGAATCTGAGAAAACGAGGGGCTTAGCGAAAGTCTTGCTGCCTACCATCCTGCTGTGCAGGGCTGTGCTCCAAGGAAGGCATGAAGTACACATCTATGAACTGGCTGTGAACAGAGTGATGCTTAAGCACCTTGGAGTTTAAAATGTATCATTCATTAAGTAAAGGAACAGTACAGATGTAATTTAATGATCTGGTTTTTAATGTCTATTAATAGGCTACTTAGTTCAACCCTCTCTTATCCATGCCTTTCATGCCTTAAAACTGAGCATCATTCAGAATAAAACTTAAGCGTTGTGTGAATTGTGAGATGTGTAATTATAGTGCACAGCACAAACGTAGGCCCTCAGTAAATGGTAAACAAAACTTCATTATCATAATTAACAATTACAATAAACAATCGTGTCCATCTCTTTCCTGTCCAGTTATGACCCTCTAAGATGTTCTTCCACAGGGTATTCTGGTTCCAGTTTGCAGCCCTACTCACATTATAGCTTGTTTATTTGTACCAGCTGTTCCTCAGGCAGAGAATTTGACAAACTTGCAGTCATATGGGCAGATATGTCTTTCTTGAAAGTGGTGTTATTTACCTTCTAATCACCTTCAAATCCCTCTGACTGCACCCTCCACACAAGCTACCTTTTTGAGTAAGTGTCAGTGCTGTTTGTGCTAAAACAAGCATCTTAAGGCCCTGAACAGAGACTTTGGAAACTGCTTGTTACTGCTGTTGATTTATTCTTTCTCGTTCTGAAATGTGAGTTATCAGGGAAATTGAGATAAGCCACTATGAACTTGATTTGATCCTTTAAAAAGCATCATGTTTGGAGAAGAAAGCTACCTCATAGATTCAAACCTCTCTGCCAGAGAAAGAGAAAATGAAAGTGACTGATAAATGCTAAAACATTCATTTGAGAGAAGTGAGTCAAGGGATTGGACAAAGGTCATTTGGGGAACCACCTCTGTTTGTCTTCATGAACATTTCAAAGGAGAACATAAATGGGATATTAATCACATAATCTGTAGAAACTAAACCTGAATAGGCCACAAACAGGCAATGAGGTGGGGTGCATACACCAGCAGCTATCTGGTGTCTCTGACAAGAAAAGACATGTTAAGACTAATTTAAGTGAAAGCTTGGAGACACTGGGTGTTATTACATATAAACACAAGAAACGAAGCATAATTTTCTCTATTCTGCTGTTCAGCTATTTTATCATTGTTTTCTTCCAGGTATTTTCTTCAAGGTATTGTCCAGGCTAAGTTATACCTTCTTGGTAATTAATCATTTTCTTTGGCATTTTTGTTTTAAGGTTATACTCAGATTCCAGCTTCCATGTACCATTTCTGGGCATAAAAGGAGGGTAGTAATAGACAGACAAATATATGCCAAGGGAACAAAGCTTTTCCTTTGTAGTATTCTCCTCTGAAGATGAAATTCTTTTCTACTACATCGATCCAGGTAAAGTACATCCATCAAAATTAAATCTCATCAAAAATAAACAAAAGATCATTTCTCAAGGACCTTACTATTTAGTGTGGGTGATTAAAATGAATTGGTAACTTTCAGAGTGTTGGTCATTAAAATACACCTATTCATGCTAATTATGAATTGATGGGTCAAGGAACACCTGACTCAGGGTGTTGAAAATGCTTATGAGCTCACCCCTATGTGTTGCATAAAGTCTTTCTTAAAATGCTTGCATACACACTGGCACCTTTTTATAAAGGTTTTTTGATGTTCTCAAATTATTTTAATCTTCCTGATAAGTTAGCCCTCTTCCTTATAGGTAACAAGCTCCTTAAAATTGGCTAAAATATTTCTTTGTATAAGTATCAAGTACTAACAAGATTCCTGGTGGTTAGGATTTTCAAAGTGCAACACATACATGATGAAATTTGTTGTTCCTCAGTTCTCTGACACATAGAAAAATAATAATCATCTGAATTTGTATATTAAGTAATGGCTGTTCTTGGAGATCATGATCTCTTAAGTAGCTGAGATAGAAATGTGACTCCTCTATGGTAGCTACAGCACTGCCCAGCCCACCCTTGGTCTGCACCACCCACACACACACGAGGTTCACTTCTGAAGTAAATAAATACATAGGAAGGGTTAGAGTTGGATTCAGAATAACTGGGCTTTTTTTAGTCTTTGACTTGTCCATCATATGTCTTCCTAGTCCCATCATGTAAGGACTATGAAAGTGTTTCTTAGTCAGACATGCTTGGTTTGTAGCCCATAGATTTTTCTCCATTGAATTCTTCATCTGTAAATAGCATAATAATGATCTAGAGTGCATGCTTATTAGTACTGGTTGTTTGACCCTACATCCAGAGTTTTGTTTCACTAGATTAGGGAAGAGCTCCTAAATTTACCTTTCAGTAAGAGCCCATGTGACACAAGAACTGTGAGTTTGAGGACCACACATTGAGTCCTACTAGAACTTCCAACGAGCTGTATAGAGCTGTTCCAGTTGTCACACATGGGGAAGGAGCAACCTTGGGGGCTCCTGATTCACTCTGCAAACTTGGTATTCGAGGTGAAGCAGCAGAGTAGCAGCAGCGTCACCTGAGGCCTTTACAGAAAGGTGGAGTCTCAGCCCCTACCCAGACCTGGCTCCAAATCTTCATCTTAGCAAAGCCTGTCAGGGATTCAGATCTGCATGGCAGTTTGATACACACTGCTCTAGCATGTGGTAACCTAATCACTGATGAGTTGGATTTACTAATCCTCTCTTCTTCCTTGGAACTTTCCCTCTCCTCGTGGAGGGACAATGCCCAAGGATGGGTAATGGTACAGAACAGCCCAAGTTTACTCATGTGCTGGAATGGAAAAGTACTATATAAATAGCTGTGACAAGTCCCAAGTAATTGCATTTTTTAAATAAACTCCTACTCAGTCTCATAATTATACATGAATTCTTGATTTTAAGTTAAAAATTTTTGGCAAAAGTAACTTGCTAAGTGAATAGATATTTTCAGAAAATTGTGAAGAAGTCCATGGTTTAGTGGCGCTCTTAGATTTGTGAAGCCAAATACTTATCTCAGCATTTCTCTGTCCACGTCTGTCTCTCAGAGGATGCCTATGCGTTTTCCAAAGGTTTGTTTATCTTTTGCAGGGCTTGAAACTCTATTCTTAGTTTCACATAAAAGAAAATCCTACAGTAGGATTTCAATTGGTCTGATTTCAGCCGTTTTGTGTGTGTGTGTGTGTGTGTGTGTGTGTGTGTGTGTGTGTGTGTTTATTTCTTTGCTTGCTTTAGACAGAGTCTCCTTATGTAGTTCAGGCTGTCCTTGAGCTCACTAAGTAGTTCAAATTGGCCTCGTGCTCTTGGCAATCGTTCTGCTTCAGCCTCCTTGATTTCAATCTTACTGACACTTTCACCTTCCTGGCACTTACTACGTTTCCTGCTGTACAATCATATAGCTGGCAGTTCAGAGAGGTGAGATCAGAGAAGCATTCTGGGAAAGAAAAATCAGTGCATGTCCACATACACTGTAACAAAATGTCAGTAGTTTAACAGAGCTTCTCCTGGACCTCACAGTCCTATTGGGTGTCCAGTTGGTAGTTTTGTGTACAATAGAGCCTCAAAATCATCTACTGACTTCTTCCAAGGAGATAAAACATTGAGTCTTTGGTAGATTTCAGAGAATAAACCTAAATACGGTAAAAAAAAAAATCTTTGCTATGCCACAACTGCATCTAAATGTACACTGTGAGCTCTAAGTAAAAAGCGAACAAAACTGGTTGATGGCATTTTGTCTTTTATATCAAAATTGTCTTTGTTACATTTCTCTCATTGCTAAGACAAAATACATGACCCTCAGAATTAAGGAAGGAAAGGTTTGTTTAGCTCACAGTTTGTGAATGTTTCATTCCATACTAGGCTGGCTCCAAGGCAGAGTGGCACATGGCAGAGGGCAAGAGTTCATGGCAGCAGAAGATAGCAAAGGGCAATAAGAGCACAAGGGAGGAGCAGTGGCAAGCAGCCTCTTTCCCTCCCTTATACTGTATGCAAACTACCCACCCCAGGGCAGGTGTAGCACTCACACCCATAATTCCAACATTGGACCATGAATTAACCAGAAACCTAGAAGCCCGCCCCATGACTGCATAAGGATTTGGGGGCACATGCAGACACAAACCATAACAAACGTGAATACAGATCGTGTTAATACCTACAATGTTACATGCAAATTGACTTAGACATCCCCTTAATTTTTCCCCAAAATTTCTCCTCACATATGCATTACTGTACTCACTCAGCTATCAAAGAAGCAGATTATTTTCTCATTGGTTTTCATTGATTGTCTCTCTAAAGCATTACTATTCTCTATTCCAAGGATGTATGTGAATGCCATTTGTCTTAAAAATAATATAATTAGTAATTTATTTGCCAGGAGTTTCATTTTTCATTTCAATAAATTTAAATGACATTTTAAAGGCTATGGCCAATTTCAAAGTATTGTTTTAAATGTGCTTAACTGCATAAAGCTATATTTTAAGAATTTAATTAAGTTTATTGGTACAAGTTAGGGAAATATAATGATCACATTCACTACCGGGAATTTGTGCCTGTACAAGTTCCACCTTGATGCATGTTTTTTTCCCCATTCCCCTCCCCTCCCTTCAACCCCTTTTCCCGCCTTATTCACAAAGCCTTGTTTCCATTTTGTCCTACTTTTCTCATGTTAGCTTTTCCCTTCCTGCCTGTTCCCCACCCTCATTCCCTTACCTTTTGCACAACTGCTTCCTATTTGACAGTATCTATTGTACCTTTTAGCTCTCATTCACACTTCAGTCTCTCCCATCAGAGATACTGCAGTATTTACACAAGTTCCGATTTATTTCACTTCTGGTGTTGATCTCAAGGTTCACATATATAGCTGCACGTGCCTCAAGTTTATCCTTCTGTGTGACTGAGTAATGCTCCATTATATAAAAAAACATGACATTTTATCCATTTATTCATTCTGACTTGTGCTTTCTCACCCAGATTGACAACTGAGAGAGAAAAATAAGATCTGTTCTCCCACTTGCCAGTTCTGCTGAGAAATTTGAAACATACTTTCATATTAGTAAAAATCTCCACATTTTATAATTATTTACTTTTGAAATCGATCATTTTTTGATAACGTTTGTACATATGTAGTATAGGCCAGGTAGTATCTTAGACAGCAATATATAGAAGTGGTGAACAGTGATTTTAGTTTATGGATCTTGTCATTATAGATGGAGAATAGACAGAAACTGAACAAATGTTTCACTAAACAGTGAATAAATAATAAGCATAATAACTGCAGTATGATTAATAAACAAGGAATTGTAGCAAATTATAAAGTGATTATGTCATGACTTAAAGACCGAGATCTAAATTTACAAATACATGTACATATGTCAAGATCAGAGGAAAATCACTCAGACAGAGTGACTCCCTAGCCTGAGATTCTTCAGGTGAACTCTTCTTTTCTTATTTCTGGTAGACATGGCTTGATTCTTCCCCTTGCCTTCCTATTATACTAGATACTTAGCCTATAAAGCTGATTATCCTTACTCTTTTAGTCCACTGAACTAAAGATTCAGTTATATGAGTAGCAGTGTGACAGGAAATTTTCAACAGTATTTATTGAGACTTTAATAATAATAAATTAATGCACATTTACTATCATGTATACCAAAGACTATACTTGGAAATGGGGATTGAAATATATATGTAAGATATGATTCCCTATCTTCAGAAAATGCACATTCTACAAGGACTGACACAAATACCACAGAGCATGAGACGTGCACAAGCAGAAGCAGGTCCCCAATATAGAACTGCCAGAGATTAGGAAGTGGTTTAAACTCTAAGGATGTTAGGGGTATTCCAGGGATTTAAATAAACTGGGCTTTGTGAGTGACGGAAGAATGACAATGAAATGAAACTAGCAGAAAATTTTCTCTCTATGTAGAAACAGCGTCTCAGTCTCCTACTTCATGATTAATTGTATCTAATTCTCCAGATTAAAATAGTGCTAGCGGCCAGTGCTTTAGCTCAGTGGTGCAGGGCCTGCCACATAAGCATGAAGTCATGTTTGATTCCTGATACCCCTCCCCCAAAGTAAAATAGTGCTTTTTGTGTGTGTGTGCTGGAGATTGAGCCCAAGCCGTGACTCATGCAAGGTGCACCCTATAACACTGAGCTTCCCTCCAAAGCCCTGGGGTGATTTTTTTGTACAGACAGAGTTTTGCATTGGTATATACATTGTACACAACTTCATTTGCTGTCAGATTCAGGTACTGCTGCCCACACTCCTGGGGATGCGTGGAGACTGAAGAAAGCCTGCGATTTCCTCCATCACATTAGGAACAGCATGCTCCATGCAGTGCCTGATTCTCAGTGCATCCTAGCAGACGTTACTGAAGACCATCTTCTTACTGGGAGAGGCTTACAAGATAAAAATGGAATTACTTAAACAATTATGTTCTCTTCAGTAAAACCACAACAGCTGTTTCCAATATATTTTGCACCTCAACACTATTGTGAAGGTTCCATTTGGTGAAATTCGGGACACTTACCCTGAAGGAAAGAAAGGGAATAAAATAATCTATCTGAGTTTTCCCTTTACAGACTATTTTAGACAATAGTGTCTGGTGAAATTTTACTTCTTTCACAACACAGAAAATAACAGATACAAAAGAAATTCTACAGATTCTGTAAAAGTTTGTGTAGCTTTCGCTGGATTGAGAGAAATACTAACACTTGGCAATATGTTTCAGAACACAGAGGACCTTATTTACTCAAAATAGTTACCTGGACACTCAGTAAAGTACAGTGTTTTATTGAAAAACGACCAAGACTGAGAACTTCATTGTTATACCTTACCCAAAGAATTGATACAGTCCAAAAAATTGAGGATATTCACTGCTATTCTCTGTGGCTGTCTTTAGTTGTATTTAAATATGGTATAAAAACTGTCTACCTTCATAGTCTACAGATACATTATAGGAAATATTTTGCATTCATTGGCAGATGATAATTTAATCTATCAGGTAACTTTGTACATACTAATTTTTCTCTGAATTTAGTGCATTATCAGAAGATCTAGTACATGTAAATGATTTCTAGTCTCAAGATGCTAAGTAGTTATGAAAAAAGCAGTAGGTAAACATAAAAAATATGCCATTTAAAATGAAGAACATAAAAGCTTCCCGTAGTAAAAAAATTATCTTGCCATATATACAAAATTACCCTTGGGATCATTGGAATTTAAGCGTATGTCTGAGTTGTTCATATATCTTACAAATTTAACAGATGAAACAAATTTTCCAGCAAAACAATTTAGGTAAAGACAGAAAATTGGGGCCAAAGAGTCCACAAACTATTAACAGTTTCTGTTGTTTAACCACATCTCTGCATTAAAGAGTACTAATGTCCAGTGGATTCCGGTGGTTAAAATGACAGATGTTACATCATTGGCATTGTGTTTAGATCTGTTTAAACTTGTTTAAACTAGTGTGCAGCATCTTTTTTCTATCTTTCTTTTTTTTTAAAAAAAACTGTTCTTTGACCTTGTGTCTATGAAAGAATCTAATGGATTTTAATAAAACATTGGGTGATAAAATTACTGAATTTATGGGCTCAGCTGCTGTGCGTCTCTTCCCTTGGTGGAGCATATTAACCTGTGAGTGTATATTCTGCTCATTTGTTAGGAGAGATACTAAATGAGTCAATATTGCATCAATAATTCAAGGGATAATTCAGCCGCATAATTGTGTTTTATTGCATTAATGCTTTCAGCTACTTTTAATGCATATCTATTGCTATATAACAATGTAAAATGGCTCTTCTTTACTCAAAGCTTTGTAATTATCATTAGCTATTTTGAAATTATCAGAAATACACCGCACATAGGAAAAAAGCACTACAGAATGAATTTGCAAATCACATGGTGGATTTAAAACAAAGTTCATTAGTGCTTTTCCTCCTTTGTATGTACCTTAGATACCATTGTGCTTGAAATTACTGAATTTCTTTTTATTTTTCTCTTTTTTTTACTTTTTTTATTTTAGAAACATAAAAGTACAAAAACATATTGACAAACAGACACCCATTATCATAGAAAATAGTACAATCACAACTAATCTATAGACAAGGTGATATGGTCTCAACAGTAGTTGTTGTTTATCCATTGATATCTAGGAATTGTAGATGTATGGACCCATATACAGACATGCAAATTTAGTCAGACAGTTGATCCTCTCAACAACAGAAAAAAAAAAAAAAAAA
>PVLD010035951.1:0-11358 GCA_004027595.1 Dinomys branickii | reverse complement strand
TCGGACCTGGGTTTTATTAATTCGTGAGGAAGGGAGTGGCTTGAGGATGAGCGACTGTGACAATGGGGGGAAGTATCTGAATGCTGTGAACTGGCTTAGGTAAGTGGTCTGAAATCCCCTCTGTAATGTGCAGAGAGAAGGATATGCAGGAGTAGTCTGCATGACACAATTCAAGGTAGCATCTAATGTTTTGGGATCGGTATGCTTCAGCTCTGATGTGTAATCTTTTATGTCCTGGGAAATCAGAGTTTCTTATCCAGGGCTTGATTCCAACCAACAGCATGGAGCATAGCTCTCCATCCCACCTAGCTCACACATGTTTTGGGGGAGCTACAGGTATGGGGTAACACTGACCTTTCTCCTTGCTTCAAAGACTACACATCAGCACCTTGGCTAGACGGATTTGCACTACTTAAAGCCAATTGAAGGGATAAGGAAAAGTCCTAGCCAGCTCTATACATATTAATACATGGAAATAGGGTCAGGCTTACCGAAAATGGAAATAATTGCTCTTCTTTCAAGGAGAGAGATCCAGGTGGCCCTCCACAGGAATACAGCTAACTAATGAAGAAAATGCCTCCTTTTCATACAGATTTATAGGTCTACAGCAATCATCTAGAAAGTATTGAACGTCTCATAAGAGAGTTCACTAGCTATGTTGGCTTAATTACACAGCAGGTGGTCTGTGACCACATTGAAGAGAGTGTGGCTTTCCATTTACAGGAAACATATAAGCAGGGTTAGTCACAAAGTAAATGGACAACAAGAGAAATTCTCACAGGATGCAGAAGAAAAAGCCAATGAAATGAAGATAAGAAAAGAGAAAGAGTTATAGAGGGCCTGTTCAGAAGATACAATGTATGCATAATAGGAATACCTGAAACAGTAGACAAAACAAATGAAGCTGAAACTGTACATAAGGAAATAATTGAAGAAAACTTTCCAGAATTGAAGAATGAAGAAGGCCTGCAAATGAAGAAGGTTCATAGGATACCTTTAAATTTTAATGAGGACAAAGCATCCCCTAGATATATCCTGATAAGTTTTAAAATTTCAAGGATAAAGAAAAAATTTACCAGCATCCAGATAGAGGGAGTAGGTTACTCATAAAGGGGCAAAAGTCATACTGACCTTAAATTTTTCTCTTGCAGTTATGAATTCCAGAAGACAATGGAATAACATCTACAGAGTTTTAAGGGAAAATAATTTTGAACCAAGAATTATATACCCTGCCAAATTAGTATTTCTGTATGAAAGCAAGTGGAAGACTTTCTTAGATACCACAGGATGAAGAAAACATATCAGTCAAGAAACTTTTCTGAAAAAAAAAAAACCTTTCCTGAAAATTTTGCTGCATGATTTAGTGCAGCCAACAGAAAAGGGTAAAGAGGAATAGGGCTATAATTGTGAGAATGATTTGATGGTTAAAACTAGTTAAGGAGCCTGAAGTTTAAAACTGTTACATAAAGGGTAATAAACTTAAATGCAAAGTAGATTTGTAAGCTAGATGTGAAATTTTCAGTTTATGTAATTGTAGTGGATTGACAAGTGGTGGTCAACTTATAACCCCCAGCCGAACTGAGTAAGCATGGTGCTGGGTGTGGGGGGCCCACCTGGGGATTGGTGCCAGCAGCATAAGAGGCAGAACTGGAGGAGAAATTTAGAGGCTGTTGGGAGCTGGTAGAAGCTACTGGGTGCCATTAGAAGCTGTAAGGAGCTGTTGCTTCACTTGGAGGAGCTGCTCATGCTGGCTTTCCCAATGAACTTGGTTGTTCTTATCATCTGAGGAGCTTGGGACATTGTTGTCACTGAGAATGGCTTCAGTTCACTTTGGGGGAACACTGCTCCTCACTTTTACCATCGCTTCCTGGCTCTGGAGAGGAAGATGGTGCACTGCTCAGTCTCCTGGAAAAGCTTCTTGCATTGGCTTTTCTGATGGGAACTCAGCTTTCCTCATCATTGGAGGAGCTCAAGACCTCACTGTTGCTGAGGATGGCTATGGGACTGTTCTGGGGAACTTTGGTTCTTACTCTGAGCATTGCTCCTTGGCTCCAGTTCAGATACCTCAGCCTGGATCCAACCTCAACTAGACAAAGACTTATGCACTTCACTCCTGGGTGGATTAATTTAATACTTTACTAGGAGAAGTACTTGAGTGGTTCTGCCCTGCTTGAATACTTTTCTCCTTTCTTCCTATAACTAAATAAATATGGGTCGCCCTGAGAAGGTCTTGGTCTTAGCGCTGAGAGAATCTCAAGTTCTGTGAGAGGGTGTTGATCCTCCTGGGGCCCTGAAATCATTCCATTTGCCTCCTTTCATTTAGCCTTCACCGTACACTTGTTTGGGAGACTGTGAACCTGATCAGTCCACAATAACTAAGGGGTATTATTTACCCAATAGTCCCTGGTATGCAGTGTATGTAAAATGGACACACATTATAAATTGAGCAAGGCTAGAGTTAGAGGCAATGATAGCTACTGGCTTGCCCTTAGGTCCTGGCAATGGAGATGAAAAGAAGTAGACAGATTAAAGGGAGAGGTTAGAGGTAAAATAAATGTAATTTAGTGATCTGTTGATTTCAGGAGAAAGACTGTCATATCGATGATGATTCCTGATTTTCTAGTTTGAGTAATTAAGTAGATAGTGGTGTCTTTGACTGAATTATGAAACACTGAAGGAAGAACAGGAATCTTGTGGAAGATGGTGGAAATCTTGAATACACTTTCTGTCCTGTTGAAATGTTGATACCTATGAGATACCGCTCTTAGGCAAGTTTTCAGTTCAGAATAAAAATGTAGGTTGTGTTACTGGAACATAATTGAGACCTTGGGAATGAATGAAATTATCTAAGGAGACCAGGTAGTACCCCAGGGAACCTCAACACTGACAATTTGTTCAAAGATGGAGAAACCAACAAAGGAGTCAAAGGGGTGATCAGCTAAAAGGAGGAAAACTGAAAGGGGTGACACTACAGAAATCAAGGAAACAATATTTCAAGAATGAAACTGAAGGATAGCCACATAGGTAAGATTCCAGTTGTTGTCCTATCATGTACTCCCACTTCTACTGAATTCTGTGGTGTAAATACACCAGCAAGCTGGCTCCTGTACATGTACTGTGGTCCATGGGGAAAAGTGAATATTCTCTTGAATCTAATAAAGATCATGGAGAAATTCCCTGGGTATTTTCCCACAGGCATATAACAAATGGTTTTCCTTTCTTAGACAGGAGAATCAAGCTTCCTATTTGTGATTTATCAGCAACTACATGTGCCAGAACACAGTGGAACTAAAAAGATAGGATTAGATCTTTTTCCAAGGGAAAATACATGCATGTTTGGGGAAAACTGTTCACAGGACTCAGATACTGTGTCTGTGTTTCTCAGGTAAGCCCAGGGAAAAGATCAAAGGGTTGAACACACAGAAAAGTCGTTATTGAGCTAAAACAACCTGAAGTTTGTGAATTTATGGAAACATGAAGGCCTCTGAATGAAGAACATAAGCTGTGCACAAAGATTGAGTTCAATTAAGATCAAATATCAAAGATGATCTTGCTCACTTTAAGTAATTTAACTGAATACTGGCTGAAAAGGGTTTAAGATAAAAAGGAACTAGAAGTGTTGTGACTAAAATTCTGACAGATGTGAATAACAGGAAGAAGAACTCTGTGGCAATCCAGAAGGGAGACAAAAAATTAAAAGGAAAAGAGGGCTGAATAGATTGAAACTGCTGATTACATTGAATTTCACCATAACAACGAATTCAATAATAAAGGTCTCATTTCAGATAAACAAATTTCTTTTGATAAAAAAATTACACACTGCACATTTCTTTAAGTCCATGCTATTAAAAGCTGTTTGAGAGAGTAAAAGGTGAAAGCAAGGGAAAGAAGGAGGTAAAGGGTGAGGGAGGAGAGAACGAAAACTTGTGTCCTGACAGCCTTTAGATGAAATCACAAAGAAAATATTGGCAAGAGATCAGGTCTCCTGGAATCCATTACACACAAAGAAGAGAAAACTAACCAAATGCCGGTTACAGATCAGCATCCTATATCCAAAGATTTGAGCAGAGCTGTTTAAGCGTGAACAGATCCGGTAATAAAATTTCATAATAAGCATTCATAAAAATAACAGGAACAGAAGTTTGCTAGGTTAGAGGGCAGCTGCTGCTACTACGCATGCTGAATTCCATATGTCAGTCTTAGCCAGAAACAAAGATGTTGGTGAGCGATTTAGTCTTCATTTTATTCTTGCCTCTCAACCTCAGTGAGTTTCACGATGGCTCAAGTAGTCACCAACCACAACTGCACAGTTTTTGAAGGTGTGCTCAGAATAAAAACTCATCTTTCTATCCACTCACCCAGAGGCTTAGAATAGAAATGAGGCCTCCTTTATGTGGAGTGGTGTTCACTGTGACAGTCGTGTTCCCACCGCCCACCTCCTTTGGTGGATCAATTCAATAACCAAGAGCTATGCGGTAGAATGACTTGACATATAAGAAAGTGTAGCTTGCATTAGCCAAAGTATCAGAGATGAATTCAGATAGACAATGTGCCAAACCCAGAGAGGTCAGCTAACACAGGATGGAACAAGTTGGCATGGAAGTTTACACAGAGCAGAATGATAGTTTCTGGCTTTTCAGAAAATTAAGACAGCACTAGTAGTAACACAATAACTTTTGGGAAAATGAAAGAAAATAATTGCTGATTCTATAAAAATTTTACAAAACAGATGCAAACAAAGGAAAATAAAAAGTTATATATCAATACCATCATAAAAAAACAAAATGAGCTCGGCTACACATCTCACAAAATCTTTTTCTTTGCTTATGCTGTTGTAGAAATGCATGTAGTATATTTTAGTCAGTTTTAATATTCACTTAATCATGTTTTATGATTAATGCCATTTTTATTTGTATACAACATTACATTATAAGAATATATCTCTATTTTACAGTATGATGTTTTGAGTACTGTGCTACTAGGAAAATACTGCAGTGAATATAATTACATGTTACTTATTAAGGATTCTATCTTAATGTCAAATTGATTAGTAAAGGATAGAAAAAGACAATGGTTATAGAGGCACGTGTTTCATTGCTTTTTTAAATTTTAAAGACAGAAACAATAAACAATACAGGATTTCAAAACAAGATGATGTGAAATTAATAATGGTTATTATATTGCTTGTTGTTATCTTCAAAGTAGTTGCTCAGATTACCAGATATAGGCATGCAAAATTGATCCAACAATATAAGCACTAACTGGTCCTTTCAATGAACAACTAGAAATTAGTAGTACCATTATCTTAGCTATCTTGTGTATACATGCACATCTCCTTTTCCTCTTCCCTTATTTTCACTTTGCCCCCATCCCAATTGTGAAAGGGAAAGAGATTGCTCAAGTCTTCATTTCTGACACTGGTATCTGAAATATACTTTTCTTTTCAGGCTATATTTCATTGGTGGTGGACTGACTAGAGTCAAGAGCTTAATTGATTAGGACTCAGCTAAGTTGAAATACATATTAAATTGCATGTACAGAAGTACACTGGATCTTCAAGATATTACTACATTTCAGGGAAGTACCAAGAGATTGTTTTAAGATAAATAAATTATTAGAAATAGTAGACTTATAGTGATTATAAGATTGGGAATTGTTTAGCAGGAGGGGAATGAAAAGGTTAATAGATACTGGATTGGATAGGAGGAGTAACTTCTAAAGCTCTATTGTGCAGTAGGGTAACTATGATTGACAAGGTGTGACCATATATTTCAAAATAAGAGGATTTTGAATATTTCCAACACAAAGAAATGATAAAATTTTGAGGTGATAGATGTTCCAATTTGTGTGATCCAATCCTTACTCATCATATATATGTGCTGAAATAAAACACTGTGCTCTAGAAAAATGTACAATTACTATTTGTCAGTTAAAAATAAAAATACAGTCTGGGAGGTTGAGACAGGATCATAAATTCAAGTCCAGACTGGGTAACTGTAGACCCTGTTAGAAAGAAAGAAAGAAAGAAAGAAAAAGAAAGAAAAAAAAGAAAGAGAGAGAGAGAGAGAGAGAGAGAGAGAGAGAGAGAGAGAAAGAAAGAAAGAAAGAAAGAAAGAAAGAAAGAAAGAAAGAAAGAAAGAAAGAAAGCTCACTGTAAATGAAGGCCTTGGGTTCAATTCTCAGTATAACTAGGACGACTGTATATGCATGCATAAAAGACTTACATTGGACCTCTATCTCATATCAGATAAAAATTAGCTCTAAATTAAGACCCTAAATATGAAAGCTAGAATTATATAGCATTTTGAAGAAAACATAGGGGTAAAACTACATGACTTAGGATTTTGCACTGCTTTCTTAAATATGGCACCAGAAATACAAGAAAAAAAGAAAAATATAAAATTGACCTTATAAAAACTCAAACTTTTATGCCTCAAAGGACACTTTCAAGAGAGTGAAAAGATAATCCACAGAATGAAGGAAATACTTGCAAATCACATATCTGATTAGATTTTATTGTCCAGAGTATATAAAAATCTTTAATTCAATGACAAAAACAAAATTAAAAATAGAGGTAGGACTTCCGCAGGCATATCCAATGGCCAATGCACACATGGAAAGGTGCTCAACATCACTAGCTATTAGGAAAATAGAGTCCAAATCACAGTGAAATACCACTTCACAACCATTAGGGTAGCAATATCTAAACAGCAGAAAATAGCAAGTGTTGAAAAGGATATGGAAAAATGAGAGCCCTAATTTCCCCTAGCTGGTGGGATGTAAAGTGGCTGCTACTGTGGAAACAGTTTGACATTAATATGTTACACATAGAATTACTATGCAGCCCCGAATTCTACTACTAGATATACAATTCTGATGTAAAACAATTGAAAGCTGGTATTCAGACCAAAACATACATACATCCACATTCATAGCAGCATTATTCACAATACCAAAATATGTGGAATAGCCCAAATGTATATCAGTAGATGAACGAAAAAGTGGCGTATCTATAAAATGGAATATAGTTCAGTCACAAAAAAGAATGAAGTGCCATATCCTAAAGTCATGGATTAACCTTGAGAACATACTGAGAGAAGCCTGACAACAAAAGACCACATAACTGTATAATTCCCTTTATAAGAAACATCCAGGAGGGGCAAATCCAATAGAACAAAAAGGAGCCCCTGTTAGGGGCTGGAGGGCAGAGTTATTTGGGAATGACTGTCTGATGACTATGGGGTTTCCTTTTGGTGTAATGAAAACATTCTAGAGCTGGTAGTGGTATTGGTTGCACTACATTGTAAATGTGCAATGCTGCTGAGTTGTATGGTTTTTTAAACGTTTAAATGGTCAATTTCATGCTTTTTATGACTATAAATTTGAATAAAAATAAGAAATGTATTTATAAGTTTACATACTAGTATTACTTGCAATATTCAGTATTGGAGACATCGGATGACAGAAAGCTATCATAATTTTACTAATACCTTGTAAATTAACATCCTGTTGAATGCTATGTCTTAGGCACGCTTGAAAAACTTGCATGTACATACATGACAAATGTGTATGATCTAACATTTGTTAAATTTGTTTCATATAACAATCAAGAAATGCTTACAGTAATTCTACTACTTCCCAGATATTTAGGGTCCACAGGTGTGTTAGTCAGCTTTCTGTCATTGTAACAAATACCCAGAATAATGGCACCTTAAAGAGCAAAGGTCTGTTGTGGCTCGCAGCTCCTGGAGATTCAGAGTCCACAAGCTAAGATTTGTTAAACAAATGAATGTGTTAATAGGAAACAGAAAGGCGTCATACTATGGCTGCTATTTCAAGTTATCATAAACTTCTTGGTGGCAAAAAACAACAGGAACTTAGTCCCCCATGGCTCTCCATGCTAGAAGTTGCAAATTAAAGTTCAGGTGGAGTTTCTCCCTTCAGAGTTTCTACTCTCTATACCTTGCATCTTATGGGGTACTATAGTTTGGATATTCAGTGTCCCTTAAAGGCCCATGTGTTAACGGCTTGGTCCCCAGATTGAACCTCTGAAACCATGAGGCAAAATAAACCTTTACTTCTCTATAAATAATTATCTCAGGTATTTTTATCCCAGTGACAGAAAGTTGACTCACACGTGTGTGCTCCAGAGAGTCTGTGGCTTGTGACGACATCACTCCACTTCCTGGTTATATTGTCTCTTGCTCTTCTGCCTCAAAATTTGTTCTCATCTTATAAAGATACATGCAGCTGCATTAAGGGCCCACCAGACAATCCCCAGGTAGAATTCTTTCAAAATTTTTACTTTTATTTAGCCACATAATATTCACTTTTTTGACACGTAAGGTAACATCCACATGTCTGGAGATTAGGATGAATGACATCCTTTTGAGGGACCATTATTCAGCTCTCTACAATCTTCCCTCTGACTTCCTAAATTTCACATCTCTCTCAGAGAGCAGGACAGAGCCCTGGGGGGATAGGTACATCCAGAAGTGAGAGGGAGAAGCGGAAGGGAGAAGAGGAGCAGTCAGAAAGAGGAGGTGTTTTAAGGCAGAAGAATTCCATTTAATTGCCTTTCAGAAATGTTTGAACTTTGGATAACTTTCTGTAGCATTGTGTTAGGACAGCTAAAGTCAAACAATTCGAGGGTGTTGTCATGCTTTTGATGAAATAAAATGTCATTTAGTACATTGCTATTTTAACAATCATTTAATAAATAATCCTCTGATCTCTTAAAATTGCCAACATATTCCAAAAGGTTCCAGTTAAAATCTAGATTATATCATAAACTGAAAAACGCATACTGGTTGATATTTTGTTATCAATATGTATTTTTAGTTTTGTCATCAAAACACACACATATGCACATATATATGAACTAGATACATAAAATATACTTGAAAAATGAAAGAATCAAATTCCAGATCTCAACAGAGCATTAAGAAATACAGACATTTCCTATGGTTTCACTTTAAAAAATGCAAGACACCGGATGTTATCTATGTATTGCATAATGAAGTGCTGAAAAACAGCTTGAATATATAGCAAAGGTATCTAGCATTGCATTTTGGTATCATCTTGAAATATAATTTACATTCAGTAAAATTTGCCCTTTTAAAGGATATAACTCAACGCTTTTTAATATAGCCGAAGAGTTGTGCAACCATCACCACTAATTTTAGAAAATTTTTGTTAACATTACCACAAATGGTAATCAACTTTCTCTTACTATGGGTTTACTTTTGTGGACATCTCAAAGTGGAGTTCTATGATATGTGGTCTTTTGTGATTGGCTTCTTTCATTTAGTATGCTTTCAAGTCAGTACATGTTGTAACCTATCAGTACTTTATTCCTTTTATTGCCTATTGCCACTCCATTGTATGGACATAATATTTTGTTTCCATTCTTCAATAGTTGGACTTTTGAACTATTTTCATCAGGGCTATTATGAAAAATGTGCTCTGCACATTTATGTACAAATTTGTGAGTCTATATATTTTCCTTTCTCCTGGATGCATCCATAGAAGTAAAATCACTGGGTCACATTATATCTATTTTTAACATGAAGAACTATGAAATTGTTTTCCTGAGTACTTGCACCATTATATATTCTTACCATCAAATTGTAAGGGCTTCAATTTCGTCATGTCCCTGTACACATCTGCTAAAATATCTTTCATTTTTTCTTTATCATCATCCTGGTGGGTGTGGGGCACAAGCAATGAGCAAGTAAGATGATGTTCCCGTACGCACTACATGCACATGCGCATTTCCCCACCATTAAAGTTTTCTGTTAACATGGTACACTGATTTCAATTCATGAGCCAATTCCGATACATCATCATTAATTCAAGTCCATTGCTGCATGAAGATTCACTCTTGGTGTTGTAAATTCTATGAGTTTATACAAATGTATAATGACATGTATCACTATTATCATATCCCTGGCAAGAATGACTTCTCTCTCTTAGCAATATGCATTTAAAATTCTTTCATGTCTCTTCATGTCTTGAAATCTCCTTTATTTTGGTAAATTATTTTCTTGAGGACAATTTTTTATTAGTGCATATTTTCTCTCAAATTAATGAGTTTCATTTTGGCAGATTTGTACATGCATATGACATATTTAAATCATTTGCCTTATTACCCTCTTCTCCCACTCTTCCCCTTAGTTTCACATTTTTGAATGTTTCAATATGTATAGAGTAATGTTACATTGGACCCCCACTTACTCACCTTATGCATCCTCTCCCTCCCCTTATTCTTCCTCTTGTCTAATAATGGTCTCCTTTCTACTTATCATCTCTTTTAGATTCCATGCATTAGGGAGAACATGCAGTATTTCTCTTTTTGAGTCTGTTTTATTTGGCTCAACACAGATATATGTTATATATGTGATATACATATATATATATACATACATATATATGTTTCTAAATATTTTTTTCCCATTCTGTGGGTTATCTTTCCACTTCTTCAATGGTGTTAGCAAAGTATTTTTGTGGCAGCTTTCTCTGGAGTACTGAACTACCTTGATATGTGAGGTTTAGGAATAAAATTGAGGATGTTTAGTCATTAGGGAAATAAAATTCAAAACTATATTGTAGCCAAGTGCTGGTGTAACCCCAGCACTCTGGGAGCCTGAGGCAGAAGGATCGCAAATTCAAGCCCACCTGGGCAATTTAATGACTTGGTGAAACACTGTCTCAAAATGAAGAAAATAAAAAAGAACTGGAGATATAGCTCAGTCACAAAGCCTTGGGTTCAATCCGCAGTACTACAAAATACAAAATCCCCAAAGCCTTATGCTTTTACCACTAGGCAAGCACTCTACCACTCAGCTATAGCCAGATGTACATCCTCATTTTAAAAAATGGAGTCTAGTGTCACAGATCAAAGTGGTTTTCACTGTCAAAGACTATGCTAGGCACTGTTGTGTAACTAATGATTATCTACTACCCCTTTTGTCTTGTCAATACAAGTCCAGGTTTTATTCATTATCTGTGCTTTAGTGATAGTGACAGTTACTTACTGAAGTAGTAAATCCTGATTAGTCTAAGCTAGTCATAGCAAGCTCTTTCTTTTTACCAGTGTTTGAAGTGTGGACATCTGACTCAATTTTCATGAATAATATTAACAGGGATATTTTGATAGGGTCTCTTTGAAGTTGTTTACTTAACCTTTGAACAAATCTTCAGGGTGCTATAGTTTCTTCTTCACTGGTTGTGGTTATATCTAGACGTTATGGCTGGAAATGCAGTAATTATCTCATGGTTGTGAGAAGAATAAGCCTGAGAACCAAACAGACACCTCAAGGCAGACCAGAAAGATAGAACAAACCTTGTCCTTGAATT
>PVLD010035950.1:0-11359 GCA_004027595.1 Dinomys branickii | reverse complement strand
CTGTCTGACTAAATTTGCATGTCTGTATATGGGTCCATATATCTACAATTCGAAGATATCAATGGATAAAGCAACAACAACTGTTGAGACCATATCACCTTGTCTATAGATTAGTTGTGATTGTACTATTTTCTATGATAATGGGTGTCTGTTTGTCAATATGTTTTTGTACTTTTATGTTTCTAAAATAAAAAAAAATGTTCTATATATTTATTGAGGTAGTCACTACATTAGCATAGATATTTGTCAAATCTCATCAAATTGTGCATTTAGAATAGGTACCTTTGATTACATCTATGTTATACCGCAATAAAGTTGATTGGAAGCATTTTGCAATAAAGAACTCCAAGAGCCCTAAACAAGACCACACAGACAACTGGGGAAAACTGTTCCTGGTTCTGAGCCCTGAGCTGTTTGCTTCAAATACATCATCACTCTTAGCTCCCAGCAGCTTTTCACAGAGACATCATCTTTCTTGTGTCAGAGATAAAGAAACTGAGTCTGGAAAGGTCCCCTATCCCAGATCAGGTGAGCCCTGGTGGAAGAGCTGGTATTTGAACTGGATCTGGCTGCCTCCACAATTTCCCAACCCTCCAGCAGTAGCAGAATGGCTATAACATGCTCAGGAACCTATACATAAAAATAGGCACAACGCTCTGGGCTGTGCAGATAAACAGGCTTTTGATAGCCTCTCCTTCCTCGTGGTAAAGAGGCTTATGGTCGTGAGAATAAAAGTCCTTGGAAGAAAGCCACCACCAGCCTCCCCACTGCAGCTGAGATGATGGGAAAATGTCTCCATCCACCTATGGATGCCCTTGGAGGGGAACAGGAGGAAAATAAACTAGAGAGGAAACACATGGAGGAGCACGGAGAAAGGACCAGGAGAAGATGAATGGAAGGAGAGGGGGCATACTGCAAGAAAAACCTGCACACAGTGGGCCGTTGTGCCAGCCTTTCAGGTGAGGGTTGTTGCTAGGGTTCAGGTATCCATGCCTTTGAAATGCGCACTAAGACTTAGCTGCCACTGTAACAGTATTATGACGTGGGACTCAAGCTCACACCTGTAATCACAGCACACTGGGAGACTGAGGCAGGAAGATCGTGAGTTCAAGGCCAGCCTTGGCAATTTAGTGAGGCCCTACCTCAAAATAAATTTTAAAAAATAATATAAAAGCGCATCCTCACCAGATGCAGCACCATGATCTTGGGCTTCCCAGCCTCCAGAACTGTGAGCCAATAAATTTGCATTCACTAAATTACCCAATCTAGCCAAGTGTGGTGGTGCGTGCCTATAATCCCAGCACTCTGGAAGGCTGAGGCAAGGGGATCACAAGTTCAAGCCTAACCTGGACAATATTGAGACCCTGCCTCAGAATTTTTTAAGTTTTCTTTAAGAGCCAGGGGTATAACTCGGTGTGAAAGTCCTAGGTACAAGCCCCAGTACTGAAAGAAAAAAGTTACCCAGGCTGCTGGGTATTACTTTGTTAAAGCAACACAAAAGAGACACAACAATTATGACATGGTGTGTATTCTAGTTCAAAGACTTATCAAAAATGCAAGTTTCCATGAAATTGATGATTTCCCTGAGTTCTGACAACTACTGTCTCCCATTTCCCTCCCCACCTGTCATGTATGGGAAAACATTTACTGGCTCAAGGCCTTAGACTTCCCAGCCTCCAGATCTATAAGGAACAACTTCTGCTGTATGTGAATTTCCCAGCAGAGGAGGCTTTCGTCACAACAGAAGGAACAGACTAAGGCATGATCCTAAACAGGGTGCGAGAGAATGAGATTGGGCCTGACAGCAGCCCATGAGGGGTGTGTCCCAGGAGGGGGACCAAGCTTCCTCCTGCAGGGCCCCTGAGAGACAGCCATGGAGCATCAGGGGTGCTGCGCTAAGGGTGCAGAAGATGAGTACATGTGCCCCCGACTCCCACCGCCCTGGCTGAGGGCGGCCAGAGGGACAGGGGATCCTGCGGCCCTTCCACCTTAGGCCTTCCCAGAGGAAGCCCTCCGGCCAAGAGACAGTGTTGCCAAGGATGAGTCCCACTCGCCCATGGAAAAGCCCCAGCGGTGAGATGCTGCCATAACCGTGCACCCTGGACCAGCCAGCTTAAATAACAGCCATCGATTTCCTCCCATTCTGGAAGCCAGAAATCCAAGATCAGCAAGTTGGCTAAGTTGGCTACTTCCAAGGCTGATCTTGGCTTGTCAGTATCCATCTTCTCACGGTCCCCACTCTGTGTGTCTGTGTCCTAATCACCTCTTCTAACAGGAACACCTGGACAGGTTAGAGTAGGACGCACGCTAATGACCTCATTTTAATTTAACCATCTGTTTACGGGCCCCCTCTCCAAATACAACCCCATTCTGGAAATGGAGGTTAGGACCTCAACAGAGACTCTGGAATGTGTAAAGAGTGTTTGCGAAATGCAGACTCCTGCAGCTGAGAACCTGAGTCTGCATGTTCTATCACCCATTAAGTTTGCCCCCGGTCAATGATTTGGTTGCTGGGAATCATATGCTCCCTGTCAGCCTTTCTGTTTGGCCCACACTGGTACCACTGGCTTCCGTTATGCTATTCAACAAGAAGGGCTCGGGTTGTGACTTGGGAAGTCAAGTTGAACATCAGGCTTAGAAGTGAGAGGCCATAATAGCGACTGTCATGCACACCACAGTCGAGGAGGATCAGAGACAGGTTAGGACTAGTGTCAGGTAGGAACACAAGCTGTGAAGGAGGCGGTAGTGTCAGAAGCTCCTTCACAGGAAGCTGCATGCTTTTGGGGTGCTGAGCAACCCTCTTACTCCTTGGCTTCCAAGACTGGAAGCACCAGGCCCCTGTCACCCTCCTGCAGATTTCTCAAACAGTGATCAAAGACCTCCTCTTATTAATTGTGTCAGTGGCAGGGCAGAGTTCTGTAGCCCATAAGTCTTAGCATGAAGGACACCTTCGTTCTGGTTTTCACTCTTCCCTTCACCTGCTTCAGCTCTGTCCCCTGATGTGTAAAATGAGAGGAACAGAATCTGCAGCGATCCTAGAGCTCCAGCCAGCCACCAAACACACACTCAGCACCACGAAATGCCACTTCCATAGCCTGCATTGAAAAAGGGGTTCAAATTTTTAAAGCTCTCCAGCAGTATCTGCCACAGCTCAGAACACTCCTTCCCCAGGGCCCAGTGGTTCTACTGGTAAGTAAAGACCTGTTAAGATTTGAATCAAATATGTGCTCCCAAATGGCTCATGAGTTCTGAGGTGGGGTTTTTGGAAGACGTTGAGACAGGCCCCATCTCCTAACTGCACACTTAGTTACAAACTCATCAATGGGGCCTGTTGGAGAAATTAGGTCACCAGGACTGCAATCTGGTGCTTTCCTGCTCTCTCTGCCTGCTGGCTGCCGCTGGTTGAGCATCTTTCCTCCTCTGTGCCTTCCGCCATGATGTTTCTGCCATGGACCCAGCCAACCATGGACTGCAGCCTCTGAAACCATGAGCCAAGATTAAAGCTTTGCTGCTTAAAGGTGCTTATGCTGCACATTTCAACCAGCAAAAACGGATAACTCTAAGGCCCAACAGAAAGAATCACACATATCCACAAAATACAGTGACAACTTTAGTCACCAGCCAACATCTGTCCACAGGAGAATGAACGCAGATGCTGTGGTACACACAGGTGGCAACACTGCCACAGGCAGGGATGCAGGCCCATGACTCAGTGGGGCCAGGCACCCCAGCATGACTCCGTGGGGGGATCCTGAGCTCCCTCCAGAGGCAGAGATTTTGCATCCGGACACCAGGTGTCACCCTACATCCCAGCTCTCAGTACACACGAGGTGCACATAGAGGAATATTTTCTTGAATCAACACACGCCTTCTTGTACACGTTTATGTGTCGTCGGTGTGGGTGGGTGTGCCACGTCTACATCCAGAGCCCTTCCTGATAAGCAAGACGCTGCCAGCTGCCACCGTGGCTCAGATCCTGGTAAAAGACCCCAGGCTATGGAGCCGGAGATATAGCTCAGTGACACAGCGCTTGCCTGGCAAGCATGAGGTCATGAGTTCAATTCCCAGTACCAAAAAAAAAGAAAAGACCCCAGGCTGGGGATGTGGCCAGGAAACCAAAACAGGGGCATTTAACACATCCGCCCCTCCCACTCCAGGCTGAGGCAGAAGTGAACTCTTAGTTAACCCAGCCACCCTGAGGTGCCCTTCGCCTAGGGCAGACAGAAGCCTCCGTGGCCCTACTCTGCCCTGCGAATGTCACAGCTTTCCAAGCACTAAATCACTCCACCATCGCTAGAGGTTTAACTGGCTTGTAACAGATTTGTTCACGGATCAAAGTCATCAACAGAGCATCTGGAAGCTGACCCCGGCGCAGCATGCACGGCTGCAGATCTCTGCGCTCAGCCACACCGGGCAGATGAATTAGCAGAGTGCAGCCGGCCTGGGGAAGCACAGGGAACTGGCTGCCCGCAGGCCCCAGAGCGGAGGGTTTGGCCTGCCTTTAAGGCCCTCATCCTGCCCTGCCCGGGGTTAGGAGACAGGAGCAAGGTTGATTTACAGGCGAGCTCTCCTCTACTTCCCCCACATACTGCCCCTCACTCAGCCTGCTTCAAAAAGCCTCTTTGACATCAGTGCCAGGATTCTTGATGGGAACATAAGATGCAAGAGGATGGAGCAGAGGCCTTAGACAAAGAAGGTGTATTCATCAACATAAGAGGCTGTGAGAACCAGCCTGTACTCCTAGTACTTGGGGGGGTCTGAGGCAGGATTGCTGCGAGTTTGAAGCCAGCCTGAACTACATAGCAAGACCCTGTTTCAGAAGGTGGGGGAAGCAGCAGCTGAGACCCAGGCATGGTGGCACACACCTGTAATTCCAGTGCTCTGGCAGGCTGAGGCAGAAGGATTGCAAGTTCAAATTCAGCCTGGGAAATTTAGCAACTTAATGAGACCCTGCCTCAAAATTTAAAAACTTTTTAAAAGGTGGGGGGGAACGGGGATACAGCTTAGTGCAAAGGTGCTAGGTTCAATTTCCAGTACAGTAAAAATATTTTTTTAATTAAACAGGAAGTAAAAAAGGGACTAGAGAACGAAACCTAATCCAACTTTGTGGCTCTCTGATAAGCTGCTTAGAGAATTTCGCTTTTCCCCTTCCTGGCTGTTAAAGATTAAACTGAAATTAGTCCGGCATAAACTGGCATAGCCCTGTCACCACTCATAAAAGGGGAGCCAGCGCGGTGATCCCGCGCTCCTGTCTCCCTTATGACAGGAGAGGGATCAATGTCACAGCTGGGACTCACATGTCGTCAGTGTTAGCAGGTTCCACCGGGAGCACAACAGAGAGGGATTGTCCCACTGACAGCGTCAGCTGCTGTCTCTCACGTGTTCCCAGCTGGATGTCATGTCCCATGGAGGAGCCTGTGGTGACAAGCCCCAGGGACAAGGATGCTCTCAGGGAGGATGGTGTCAGCCACCTCTCTGCCTCTTGGAGATGCCCAGGCCCTTGGCTACAACCCTCTAGACGCAAAAGTGCAAATCTAACTCTGTCAAAAACCTCTTCGTTCATTCATTCGCCATATATAGAGTTCCACCGTCATAGCTGAATTTTTTATACTTGGGATTGAACTTGGAGCCTTGGCACTGAGCTACCTCCCCAGCACTTTTATATATTTTTTTTTTATTTTGAGACAAGGTCTTGTTGCCTCTAACTTTCCTAGGCTAAGCTCAAACCTGCTGTCCTCCTGCCTTATCCTCCCGGTGTGCACCACATCAGCCTGGGCTGAATTTAATTTTCTCAAAATTCATATGTTAGGGCCCGATGGCTGAGAGAGAGGGTGCTTACACGTGAGGTCCTGCGTTGAACCCCCAGCCCCCAGCACACCAAATAAACACGCAAAACAGAATAATAAACTGGTGTGCCAGGTGCTGTGTGCTGTAATCCAAGCTACTCAGGAGGCTGAGACAAGAGGATAGTAAAATCTAATCCAGCCTGGATGGATCCTGTTTTAATATAAAGCTAAATAAAAAGTTGTGGGTGTGGCCCAATGGCCGAGTACTTGCCTAACTTGTGTGAGGTGCTGGGAATTGAATCCAGAAAAAAAATCCTATGTCAAAGCCCTGACACCCCACTCCACCCCTGCAACCAGGACCTCAGGACATGACCGCATTTGGAGTTAGTTGTGTCTGTGTAAGAGGAGGACATTGGGACCCCAGAGACAGCAGAGGGTGCACACAGGAGCCCACATGAAGACACAGCCAGAAGGCTGCCATCGGGAGCACCACCCTCAGGAGAAAGCAGACCTGCTGCCCCTTGGCCACACTTCATCTCCAGAACTGCAGGCATGGGTGCCCGCTGTGTCCACGCAGCAGCCAGAACTGATGAAGACCCCTCCCACGTGCCCAGAGGGGCAGAGGGCTGCAGAAGGCCACAGTTTGCACCCCTGCTCTGCGCGGCCCATCCTTCCCACCCTCTTCACTTGGCTGCCCCTGGGCCTCATTTTAAGATTCAGCTCAGAGCTGGGAATGGTGGTGCCCTCCTCCCGGCACTCCCAGGAGGCTGAGGCAGAAGGATCGCAACTCTGAGCCCAGCCAGGACAACCTTATGACTCAGTGAGACCCTGTGTCAAAATTTTTAAAAATAAAATGAAAAAGGATGGAACACAGCTCAGTGCAAAGGCACTGGGTTCACGGATTCAATCCCCAGCACCCAAAATAAAAAATTCAGCCAAGGAGTCACCTCCTAAAGGAACGCACAGATCCCCCTCCTGCTCAGGTCGAGTTCCGGCCTCTCGGAGCTGTTGCTGTAGTGATTCTTCAACATCACACTCAGCTCACAGTTCTCTGCTGTGAGTCTGTCCATCCACTAGACCATGAGCAAGTGCATTGCACTGGGTTTCAATGATGCTGTGTCCCTAGAAGAGAAGAGAACTGCGTGATCCTGTGACGCTTGCCTCTGGGGAGTGGGGGGCTGCAAGACCTACAGATGCAAAGCATAGGTTCTCAGCACCCCCTGGCTCCTGACTTCCTTGAGTGGCTGCCCTGGCTGCTCAGGCCTCATTTTACCGTCGGAGGCGGGATAGGCTGTGCCCGGGCCCAGGAGGGCCTCCCGCTCACCCCCAGGCTGCGGGGACTCAAGGAAACAGAGCTGCACACTGGGAACTGCCTGACTGCTCATCTTAGAGGAGCTGAGGAGCCGAACCATGATCTCAGGAATCATGCGAATTGTCTGTCCTCAGGGCCCAGGTAGGAGACAGCTTGGACTCAGAGCCTGGGCAAGTGGGGACAGGAGGACCAGAAAAGCACAGAGCCGCCCAGAGCCTGGACTGGGTGAGGACAAAGCCCTTCCCAGCCCCGGGTGAGTACTGGGTCTCCCCTGGAACACAGATGGACAGGCCACCCTGCAGCTGGGATATGGGGACACTGAGGCCCGCAGAAGCTGAGAGAACGAGGAATCAAGACTGCCTGGCACCCCATGAGTTCACGAGAAAGCTGGTTCCCCTCATGTGCCTGTCACTCCGTGGCCAGGAGAAGCAGGAGCACCCTGCAGCCCCTCACTGCTCTCAGCACGAGCCCCCTTCAGACCACCACCACCAAGCCCTCCGGTCCCCAGGAGCACAGAAATACAAACAGCGGCCCTTGCGGCCCCACTTCCCTCCTCCACTGCTCCTTGAGAAACTGCGACGAAAGTCTGGCCCAAGTTTTCCAGTCAGGGAGTCAAGAGAAGCAGCAACTAACTGAACTCAGCACTAGCAATGGCACATTCACCTCGATGGAAGCTGGAAGCTCGTCTGCGTGCCTCAGACGCTGAAGATCGATCACCCTGTGTGAGAATATTAACGTTTGCTATCACAAGCACATTGCACATCGGAGCTGCAGAAACTAACTTAGCTGTGTCCTGATTTCCCTGCGGTGGCGTTTGCATTCTCCAAGTGCCGCAGGAAGGCCACACGCCCCCGTCTCAGACAGGAAATGAGTCTAGCCACTTCTCGAAGCTTCGTTTCAGGGACCTCTGCCCTCGCTGCCCCTGTGTCCTCAGAGGCAGCAGAGCGGACACCAGGCAGAGCGGGGGCGGCTGAGAAGAGCCGGGACCCAGGACTTCTGCACTCCGCAAGGCCCACGCTGGGAGCAGGAAGACCCCGTTCCACTCGTCCCGGACCCACGAATGCTCCTAAGCCCCCTAGGAAAATGCGAAGAGTTTTCCAGGGCTCTGGCTTCAAAGGGCAAGCTCCATCTTTGTGAGAAATAAAAGCCAACTGGAGACCTTGCGCCGGGACCTAGGTGGGGCCCCAGGAGGCCACCCTGCCTCCGTCTCACATGCACAGGTACACACGCATGCTCGTGCATGCCCAGTGTAGACACGCAAGGAGTGCTCCAAGTGCATGGTGCGTGTGTACATTTTTAAAAATTTATCACAGTAAAAGACACACTGCCGTGAACACTTCAAAGTACTCCCCTCACTTCAAACACACTGGTCCCTTCTTTCTTGCCACTTTCTCAAGCCGGTCCTCTTCCACACCTCTATGAGGAGTGATTCAAAACACTGTGAAGGCCGCTACTGAGCGCCCTCCAGTGGGAAGGCAGCACATGGACACCGGACACTGTCCTCATCTACCTTCTGGACCAGACCTGGCACTGTGTGATTTCTGGCTCTCCCCCAATGTTAAAATGACAGTGAAAGAGAAACGCTGTGAATCAATTCAGGACAACGAGGCAGGCAGGAGGACCCAGCTAAAGACTCTGATGCAAGAAGATGTCCAGAACGGCTTCGAAAGCGGTGAGAACAATGGGATAAGTGAGTTCGAAGGGAAGAGGAGTATTTTGAGAGCAATTCAAGGCAATGTGTCTTTAAACACACACTGTACTTTTCCACCACACCTTGTGCACATTATAGGTACACACTATAGCACCACATCCTTACACGCGTGCTCACGTGCCCCGTCCATGTATGCACATACTGTGCACACACGCGCACACATACAAACGTCCCTCTGACTCCCTCACGAGAGCTGAACCATCTGTCTGTGAAGGCTCTGGAACCTACCAGGGACTAACCGATTTGCCCAAGTTCACACTGCAGAGTTCAGCCTGAGCGCAGAAAGACACATAGGGAAACACACAGGTCTACAGCAGTAGCCAGCCACACTGCTGCATGAATTCTCAGTTGCAAACAAATCAGAAAATAGTGCTGGCAGCAAGACTGTTTCCAATATACACAGATCCCTTCCAGCTGGAGTGCAGCGGGGCACAGCAGACAAGCCCACAGGAAGCGGGGCTCCTTCACCCAAAGTGTCCAGCAATGCTGAACTAGGGAGGCACAGGGAGTGAGTCCGAGCCAAAAGTGTCCCAGCTATATTCCAGACCTAATGGCTCCTTTTACAGATGGGGAAACCGAGTCTCAGAGTCCTCCCCCAACTGTCTTCCACCTGAGGAGGCTGCTGTCTTCCTGCAGCGTCCAATCTGAAACCTCTGTGGCACCTAAGGTCCCACCCCTCTGAGGCCTGCGGGAGCTCCCTTCAGGCTGAGAGAACCTGGTTCCCCCTCCCTTCCATTTTCCAGGTACCTTCAAGCCACACAGCCCAGGGGCTTGCACTACTGTGACCTGAGCTTTGATAGGTGCCAGGACCAGACTCACACTGAATGCTCCTCCAAATCTCGGCAGCGGGGACTGTGAAGTATGGCGGACAGGGCCAGCTGCCCAGGTCACCAGCTGAAACAGGACCAAGGCGATGAGACTGATGTTACGCCCCAACTCAGGGTCTCAGGCTCAGTCAGCCACGGTGGGCCTACAGCCGCCCAGCCCAACAGAGCACAGAGCTGCCTGAGCCACCAGGGGAAGACCAAGGTGAACGGCATTCAGGCTAGGCAGAAGCCATGGACTCACTTTTTGTGAAGCCAGAGCGACATCTGGTGGCGGAAAGCATTCCTACTCCTGGGCCCAGCAACTGGACTCCCAGCCTGACCTGACCCCTGGTTACTCCCCTCTTCCCCTAGGCTGAGGCAAGCTGACTTCCCAAAGGACTTTCTAGGGTTCTGCCGAGCCAGGATCTGTCAGTCTGATAAAATATCAGAGATAACTAGTTTCTAAAGAGAAAAGATTAGCAGGGTACTGTGGCACACATCTGTAATTCCAATATTCAGGGAGGCTGAGGCAAGTTCACAAGCTTGAGCACAGCCTGAGCAACTTAGTGAGACTTAGTCTCAAAATTAAAAACAGAAAAGGGCTGAAGGTGTAGCTCAGTTGAAAAGACCTGGGTTCAATCTCCTGTAACTTGAATGGGGAAGGCAGTTATTTGGCTCATGGTTTAGAGGTTCCAGTCCATGGCAGGGTAGACCTATTACCTTAGGACAGCAGCCCTAAAATATGCTGCCCACATGAAGCCCTACTACCCTCAAGCCAAAAGGTAGCCCTGGGGACCCTGCCCTGGGCCCAGAGGCCCCCACGCCCTTCAGCGCCTTCTACCCACTTTGCGCCAACCTCCACTAAAGGGCCAGCTTCCCAGGCACCCTTCCCTGGAAATGTGTCTTCCTGTAAGGGTCACAGTTACCACCAAAATGTGGAATCCAGGTCTGCCCTAACCGGCAAGGGCTTGGCTCTTAATCTTCAACTGGCTAGAGCATGTTTAACTTCACCCAGGGTGCTCTGTGTGATGGTTATTTGTGATCTGTCAGCATGACATAAGAACCACCTAGCAGACTGGCAAATTCTGAATGTGTCTGTGTATGACTGAGAAGCGGGCCAGCAAACCCACTCTGATGTGCAGTGGCACTAACCAATAGGCATGTAGCCTGGACAGAATAAAAAGGAAAAGAAGAAGGAAGTCTGACCTTTGTTTGGAGGAGCTCTGGGCTCTGCCATTGCCTGTGGACCATGGTCTCCAATTCCTTCTCCCGGCTTTCAGCACAGGTGTTTCAGCCTTCTAACACAGACTGTTTAGATTTCAGACACAGTCTGTACTCAGGCCAGTGACTCTGCAGTGAGCTTCCAGGCGTTTGATCTTCAGATACTACCGAAGATAGCATGTGGTCAGCCATCTTGGAGCCCTAGCATGTGGGCAGCCATCTTGGAGCCTCCCACCTGATTCGGGGGACAACCACTGGGACTCTTCCCATTCCGACCCTGTCAGCCTGCCTAGTGAATCCCTTACATAACTGTACGCATATTTTTTTTTTTAATTATAGAAACATAAAAGTACAAAAACATATTGACAAACAGACACCCATTATCATAGAAAATAGTACAATCACAACTAATCTATAGACAAGGTGATATGGTCTCAACAGTAGTTGTTGCTTTATCCATTGATATCTTCGAATTGTAGATGTATGGACCCATATACAGACATGCAAATTTAGTCAGACAGTT
>PVLD010035949.1:0-11360 GCA_004027595.1 Dinomys branickii | reverse complement strand
ATGTTATAGTATAGTCTGAGGCAGCTATATCTCTTCCCAAGGTGAGAGTCCAAGGATATAGATAAACCCAGGAGTACAGTTATTATCACAGGGAAGATGACTGATTGAGTGGTAGGGCAATGGAGATGAGGGAGGAGAAAAATTGAATGATCAAATGGGCCATCATCTGTGTAACTGAGTAACAAAGGTGAAGGTAACACTATGTAGGGCAGCATCCTGAGCTATGTTCTCTATAATTCTGTATTTCCTCAATCTTTTTTGTATTAAAAGAAGTGAAGATAACTTTATATTATACAGCATCCAGTGCAAATTCCCTACTATCTTCTCTATAATTTGGTATTTCCTTTAATGTTTTTGTGTTAACTAATGTGAAGATAAGTATGTAATACAACATCCAGTGCTAATTCCCTACTATATTCTGTAGAACTTTGTATTTTCTGTATTGTTTATCGCTTTTCTGGTTCATATGTCTCCATTCTTTTGTCTTTAAAATAAAATTTAAGAAAACCCTGCTATCAGTAAGTTATGAAGGATGCTCTTGATCCAGCTCTTTCTGTGGAAGGAAGGACAGAAAGAAAGAGGAGAGAGGAAAAAATAACCTATCCATTGGACCAAGTCTCTAGTTATTACAAGAAAATGTACCTCTAACTCTTTTGCTCATGCGTTCATGCAACTTGCTCTGTCTGGACGGTTCCAAGCCCATATCTCCACCTGCAGAATTTTCACCCATTTTCAAAAAAAGTTAAGGAAATATTACCTGATCACTTAGCCTACCACCCTCTCTTGTGCTGTTTTTCAGAATGTGCATTCGTACTGAACAGCCTTGATCCAGGATTTTACCATGGAATCCCATGTTTAGTGGCTAACGAGTTCTCAAGTACAATGGCCGATGTACAGAGAGATTAATTTTAAATAAACTGAACTTAATCTATACAAAGTAGACAGTTTATCCAATTGCCTACAAATTAGCAAATGGCAAGCAGTTTTAATTGTCAGAATTTTTTAGGTAATTTGTAAATTTTCATTTTAATATATGTGTGTGTATGTGTGTGTAATTTTTGAGACAGAATCTCACTAGGTCATTAAATGGCTCAGGCTGGGCTCTAACTTGGCAATCCTCCTGCTTTAGGCTCCCAATGTGCTAGGATTACAAGAATTCTTCCTTTCTCTTGTGCATTTTAGTTTGAAGCCAATGCTCTGGCCAGAGTGTGGTCTGGAGCTCATAGATAAGTGGTTTACCTGCGGGGCTTTGGCTGGGTTCTCCTCAAATAAGAGGCAGGCATCTAGCAGAAGGGTATGGGAGGCACACAGAGAAACTGCATATCGATGTTGAATTCTGTTGTGCAACTACAAGGGAGTGGCTACACATTTGGATGCATAAGCTAAAATGAAAGAAAAGCTGGCTTCGAATGAAGGACAGTAATGTAGAAGGAAACAAATGTGGTCCTTCTGGCAATTGTCTTGGGCTCAGTCTGGGAGTAATTGCAACCTGCAAGTACCCAGCAGAAGAACTTCCTGCAATCCCCAGAAAATGATTCATCCTGCAGCCTCTGGATAATAAAAGGGACAGATTGACTTTGAAGTGGCAGCTCTTGTTATAAATTGAATTCTTCTGATCAAGTAGCTTTCAGACATTTAGAATTCACTTTGAAAGTGTCCTACTGCAAGTCCTCATAAAATGCTAAAACCTAGATATCACTGTGACCTCAGGGAAAGAATTGTGCTCTGAATAAAATTGCAGACTTAGCAATCTTCCTCATTGTTCCACAATCATGGGCACATTATCGAGTGATAGGCAGCAAATACCAGACTAGGGCATCACCCCTCTCAGCTCTGCAATCAGGCGGGCAATTTCCAAAACATCACTTTTCCAGGACGAATTCTTCTGCAGTCACTCCGTGCTGAAGGTGTGTCCCCAATGGATATTCATATCATGTGGTCCTGAAACAAAATGTAAGAGGCGATACAAGTAGAAAGAAAAGAGGGTGGAAACGATGCGTGAAATTACAAAAAATCTTCACTACTTAGGAAAATACTTTCCATTCAAAAGAAATGTCAACATCTGCCTTGTTTTTCCATTAACTTGCAAAACTTAATCAAATTAGCACAATGTAGTTACGTTTCAAATGGTCAAAAATAAAAGATTCAAACTATAAAACATGTAATGAATACATTGCGCTTAATGAACAAATACCCTATCTATGTATCTGTTTATCATCTATCTATCCATGTATCATCCACTTATTTTATCTCTCAATGAAACATTATATTACAGTGATCCATGGACACCCATGTTTATAGCTGTACAATTACAATAGCTAGATCTTGGAGGCAGCCTATATGTCCAACAATAGATAAATGGATAAAGAAAATGTGACCTTTAAACACAATGTTTACTCTGCCATAAAGAAGTATAAATTTGAGTCATTTGTAAGAAAAGTAATATACCTTGAGACCATAATCAGACACATAGGCACAAATATCTCATAGTTCCTCATACATGATAAACTCACATATGAGAAACCCAGAGTATAAAGAACTGAAATTGCAAAATAAAAGATAGATGGTAGGAAACAAAGAGATAGATCTTTTACAAATGGAGGGCTATAAAAAGAATGTGGATATTTTATATCCATGTACCGACTCCCTATGATGAATTTATAATCATTATGTGCTGTAAACATGTATGAGTAAACAACAATAAAGAAGCAAGTAGACTGAGTAAACAAGCTATCCTGAAACCAAGTGTCTTCGGATCACATCCTGTAATGACATTGGTCACAGCTTGATGGCATGGTTGGTGGATGATGGTCTGATTTGGGCACAGCTGGGCCCCACTGTCCAAATGCTGCTCCTCTAGGTGTTTGTCTTAGGCCTCTCAGCCATGTGGACTTGCCCAGGTGTGTGCACCTAGGGTGACTGCAGGAGTGTGACAGAGAAAGTGGATACACACAGCCTTCCACTCTCAGCACAGCTCTGCCTCACTGTTGTAAGCAAGTCATCAGGCTGAATTCCAATCAAAGTGGAGGGAAACAACCTCCACTTTTGGAGAGTAACTCTAATTTACCCATCAAAGGGCTCAGTTAGAAGATTGGGTGAGAAACCTGTGCAATTGATGGAATCTAGAATATTCTTATGTGTCAGAATTGTGCATGATCAGCAAAAAGATTACACTATTAATAACACCTCCCATCTAAAAAATGCCCCAATACTTTGCCAAATCCTACTATAATTTAATTCAGAAAACCAAAGAGAAGTGATTGAGATTGCCAATGTTAACAAGATAAAATATCTAGATACGGTGAATTTTGAAAGAAAGGAAAACAAAACAAAACAAAACAAATAACAAACCAAAAAGCAGTAACCTTATAATATTAGTGATATTTCCAAGGAATGATTTTGTCCTTCCTCTGTGATGTTCTGGCAGAAATGGTTAGCAGGGCAGTCTATCTGATAGAGAAGGCTCCTGCAAAGGGAATTTCATTTTGGGATGACAGGGGGAAGCCAAGGAGTCAGGTAGCTGATGGCAAGGACAGGATGAGTCCGATTTGACATTAGATTGTCAAAAAGAGTCACAGGACTTGATATGAAGAGGTAGGTTCCTATGAAGGATGGTTTGTCATTTGTTTATTGAGCACCTATAACATGCTAGGTAGCTATGTCCTCTGAGACCCTCCATGCACACTGAGGTGGAGATTTAGATTCCATCTTAGAAATGATGCTGTAGAAGCATAATTTATAAAGTAGTGCAATATCACAAAGCCATTAGAAAAGCAGAAAGTCAGTTCTTATCTGTTAGCCCAAAGCCCATTTTGGGGTTTGTTATCAGAGACTTAAATCCAGATCAAGAATGGTCATTATCAGGATCGGCATCATAAGGAGTATCATTGCCAAAATCTGGGCTTAGCATGGGAATCATGTAAGACAGACATGGGAATCAAGGACTGAGCTCAGGAAGTGGTTTCAGCAACTTGCTCTGGTCATGAAAGTTGGTTGATTCGCATTCACATAAATCCAGAGCACTGAGACCGGAAATTCAAAGTACTGAACTGGAGATACGAAAGCCCATGGAAAGCAGATGAATAACAAAACCGTGGTGGGAGTTAGACTTAGAGAAGGTCATTCTGACATCCTAATGAAAGAATGGCAGTGGCAAACAAACTCAG
This sequence comes from Dinomys branickii, assembly GCA_004027595.1. Lineage (NCBI taxonomy): Eukaryota > Metazoa > Chordata > Mammalia > Rodentia > Dinomyidae > Dinomys > Dinomys branickii. The sequence goes on along the minus strand of PVLD010035949.1, from coordinate 7,194 downwards.
GAAGATTGCTCTCCACCACCAAGGCAGTCACAGTGGACTGGAAAGAGAAAGTCATTTCAACTATGTTCAGTTGAATAATTGCAGGTCTTGTCTCTGGTTGCTGCCCTTGTGTCTGCATTTCCTCACCCCATTCTTCTTGAAAAGAGTAGACAGTATGTACACAGCTGCAGTGAAATGCCATTTGTGCCACTTCTAGGTCTTCTGTCTTTCCCATTATACTGTACCCAACTCAAGAGTCATTTCCAGGAAGAATTTCTATATTGCTAGCATGTGCATAACTTCTCCGCTGCAAATTCAATGAATATAATTTGATGAGTACACATGGCAACAGGTGCTCTGGTGAACATTTTAAATTCTTTCAGTCCTCATCGTGACCTTGGTAAATAGTGCTCTATCCACTCTGGAGATGAGGCCCGGCCCTAGTGCTCAAGATCACGCAAGGAGTCAGTGACTCAGCTCCAGTCCGAATTCTCTGATTAGAACTATGTGTTTTTCATACAACATTTTCTTTTCTCTTGCATGGAAAAAAGCAGCAACTCAGAGCTCTACAAATTTGCAGAACTCTTTGCACTATTATGGTCATCACTGTGGAATCTGCTCCGCGCCACTGTTTCCACAAAGAATGTTTAGCATGTTGCAGAACCTGGAAGAGCTGTCAACTGTGACTTTTACTTCCATCCCTCACTTATCCCAATCATCATTTAAGCGATCATTTCTATTATTAAATTAACACTTATCGGTTATCAAGTTGTTACCGAGGTACTTTCCTATAGGATCCAATCATGAGGATAGTCAAGAATCTGCTCCAGCTGTGGAAACAAAAAGAGGGAAATAAAAATAGCCCCACAACAAAACAATACTGTGTGTGTGAACATGGAACTGCAAGGAGAATTTTACCCACTGCTAATCATGCAAACTATACTGACCTCACTTTCTGAAAATTGCTGTACACACAAGAAATACCAGTACAAATGAAAAGCTAAATTAGTGGGTCTGCTTACTGTTCCTACAGCATACAGCAGGTTGTCTTATCTGATAATTGGCCCTTACCTGTTTTATAAAGGAGTTTGAGATTAGGTGAAAGAGTAATGAACAAAACCTAAAAATATTGAATTCCAAGTTCTGGACTTGCTATTAATTCACATGAAACTTTGGAAAATGATCCTATCATTCTGTTATCCCCAATCTATAGATACAAAGCAGACTTAATTTCCTAGATTGCTTCAGCTTAAATTTATACAATGCCAGGTGTAGTGGCACATGCCTGTAATCCCAGCACTTGGGAGGCTGAGGCAGGAGGATCATTGCTAGTTCAAGACCAGCCTGGGTTACAAAGTGAGTTCAAGCCCAGCCTGAACTGCATAGCGAGACCCTGTCTCAAAAAGACAATAAATAAATAAATAAATAAATAAATAAATTTATGCAAATGGGAACATATGTACAGATATAGTACTCAATTTTTACCCTCAGAATTATGTCCAGCGATTCAGCTATTCATTGTTCTTTCATTTTAAATAATACCACATAAAGGTAAATACAGTTAGACCAAACAAGATGAAACATGTTATAACAGTAACATGGAGGATTCCTAGAAAACAGATGTTTTACTTTGAAATCTGGTGGCAGAATTTCATTGTGAATTCCTGTAGTTTATTGGTAAATATGATAATCAAATCGAGTACTTAGATAGGAATGTGTGGCTGATGACCTTATGGAGAGCATGTGTATACTCTGTGTGGGGAAATTGGGGTGAAGGTGGTGTCTGAGAAAGCTGTGCAGATGAATCTTCATCCATTCTATGTATGCTGAGGCCTCCTACGCATCTACTCATTGGAGTATTGACCTGTCCTTCTTTTGTTCTGTTTATCTGGAGTGTATTTGTCTTACTGTGCTATCCAGCTTCATTCGATGCACTGGGACATGTTCTTCCTACACTATGTTTTAGAACAGCTTGTGTAGAATTGGTATTAATTTATTTAAAGTTTTGGTAGAATTGTCTAGTGAAGCCAGTCAGGGAATGGAATCTCTTTCTTTGAAAAATTTTAAAGTAGAGTTGGTTTTATCTCATTTCAGCTGTGATCAGCTTCTTGAATCACTAAGTTGATGTCCGTGGCCATGTGGGTGTGGTTTTTAACCATGTTCTTTTTTTTTTTTTTTTTTTTTTTGTGGCACCACAGATCAAATTCAGGACCTTGCACTTGCCAGGCAGGCACTTATTCCACTGAGCTGTATCCCCTGCCTTTAACCATGATTTCTTTAAAGACCCACCCTCCCCATCCTCTTTCTCCTACACTTTGTGGCCTAAGTACTAGATCTTCTTAGTCCGATATTCCTTTTGGGTCTATTCTTTTCTTTTCCGACTATTTATTCTGCTGTTCACAATGAGTTACTTTTATCGTTTTGTCTCCCAGTTCACTCGTTCTTTTCTTGTCTCCTCTGTTCTCCTGTTGAGCCAGAATTCTGAGCTACATCATCACCCTTATTTATTTATTTGTATTTTGATACAGCACCTTGCAGTGCTGCTAAGTTGCCCAAGCTTGGTTCCAACCTTTTGATCCTCCTGCCTCAGACATCCAGAGTGCTAGGAGGATAGGTGTGCTCCACCACACCTGGCTGCAAATGACAATCTGTGGAATACTTCACTTATTTTTGGTGCAGATCTATGGACTGAAAATACTAATGTGAGCAACGTAGTCCTGCCACTTACTCAAGCTGACACATGGACTGATAATCAAGTGGTTCAAGGAAAGTACTTTGAGGCGTACTGAAGAAAGAAGAAATAGTATCAGATTTTCTTATGCATGGTCTGCCCTCTTAATGTTTTATTTTCTCTGCATTTTTCTGTTTCTACTTCAAGATTGTCTTATGTCCAGTTTTTCCTTTACATTCCACTTTATTCTTTCCTATCCCAGGGATGTTTCATAAAATGAGAATTCAGAATTGCAATGGTCTCCCGAAATTGTAAAATTGGATTCTGTCCTTCTAGAGCAGGAACAAACGCATGAGTGACTTGCCTGAGGTCTCAGCTGTCTTCTGGTTCTTCCAATTCACTGACTCTTATACTCTGTGAGAATTGCTGCCATAGAAGGTGACTTTGCTACATGCTGGACCTGCTCCTGTCCTTTCTCATTAGTCAACCATCTTGAACACCTTACTCAGGTGCACTGGAACCTTCTTGAGCCTGTGGACACCTTTCTTTTTTTCTGTGCAACGCACCCATATGTAGGAGAGCATCACACTCCTCTCTGAGGTTTCTCCAGCTTTCTAAAAACTCTGATTTGTTTCCAGCCTTGACAAAAAATTTTTTAGCCCTTAGCTTCATGTCTTTTAACCTGCAAAGCAAAGGTCATAAAATAACTCAACATAATATTCTAATTTTGTGGAAGTGAGGTCATGTGACAGTAGCTCATGTTCAATGAGTGACATTCTGTAGGTGGCCTGTGACTGTCTCAGGAATTGGTTGCTGTTCTTCTCAATTCCATTGTTCTTTCAAGTTGCTTTCTATACAATGCCTTCCAGCCTCCCAGGTCACTTGGGATGAAAATCTCTTTATTTTCCTCTATCTTCCCAGTATCCATTAAGTACATCTTTTTTACCACTTCCAGATTTTTCTCAAACTTTATTAGTTCAGTGATTTTGTTTTGTTTTATCTGTGCTGTTTCAAAACCAAACTGTGAACAATTTAAGGTGAGAAATTATAAATTATTCATTTCAGCCTTATCTCCATGTCTACCTAATATTTTTACACACAAGAAGTGCTAAATAAATGCTTCTTTGTTAACAACACATTGTAATTCCCTCGTCAGTCATCCACTGAAAACCCATGTGCCCACTTTTGTACTATTGCTAAGCAAAGAGCTATTAACTTAGAAAGGACTCAGATGAGTTGTTTTAAAATAAATCAATGGTTGTTCCATTGCATATTGTTGTCTTCATATCGGTTGCTCAGGTTATCAGATATAAGCATGCAAAATTGATCAGAACATTAAAAAATTTTAAGCATATTCCTTTTAATATTCCATCAGACATCAGCAGTACAGTTATCCCAGATATCTATTTATCTATCTATCTATCTAGCCTTCCTTCTTTCTTTCTTCTTCTTGCCCTCATCCAAGTTGTTCCTTCTTTTGAACAATTTCATTCCCTTTCATATCATCTATTACACATTTTGAGTTTTACTTACTCTTTCAGGTTCTTACACCAAGGAGCCAACATGATGTTTTTCTGAATTACTACCGTCTTGTCTAGTGAAACTCTATTATCTGTAATGTTTATCCAATAATTATTTGGTTATTCTCTTTAATGATTTGAACAAACTTCCATTCTTACATCTGGTAATCTGAGCAACATACTTGAAGATAACAATATGTAATATAACAACCACCGCTAGTTCTTACCATTTGGTTTGAAACCCTACATCACTCTTAATGTTCTTGCTTTGTTTTGCTTGTGTTTTCGATGTTGGCATGCTGCTATTGTTCTTTTTCTTTCTTTCTTTTACTATTCTCTTTAAAATAAAAAATAAAATTAAGCAAATCAGTGAAAGAATTAATAATAAAGTCATGTTGTGATGGCTCCATTTGGCAACTAGCTATCTAATTCAGTTCTTGGTCTGAAAGTTGGCAATGGTTCAAGGTCATGAGGGCATCTGACCTTAACCAGCAAACTCCATTGTCAGTGACCTGAAGCCTCCACTAGGAACAAAGCTGGCAAAGAGGAGGATACAGAACGGCGTGAGAAGTGACGTACTCATGCAAGGGGCTCTTCCAGCCTTGCCTGGCCACTGTGCAAGTGCAGGAATAAGAAGCTGTCATCCTTGCAATGCTGCCTTCTCTCCTTTGCCACCTTTGGCAGGCTCACTGCCTGTGCTTGTGTATTCAGATTGCTTTATGGACCTGACATTGGCCTGCCCCCTGTAAACACTAAATCCTCCGGATGAAAAGAAAATTCATAAAGCACCAAAAAAAAAAAAAAAAAAAAAAAAACAAACCTCGGGAATAAATAGAAAGAAAGGAGAAAGAGCCCTTCTTGCAATGTCTTAAAACACCTTCTTGAATTTCCCCTGCATGGTCTGTTTCTGTTTTGTACTTGTCTTTGGTTTCATGCTCACGGGGTATTGGTTTCACAGTTTCTGCTAAGGCCCTGTGTCAACCTCTCCAGATTGGGCCCAGATCTCATAATGATTTAAGTAGAGCGTTGGCCTGAAAGTTAATCTGGGCTCTTACAGACCACAAGAAACACAAGCAAAGGGGCAGCCTTATCAAAAGCCAGTGCTTTCTAACTGCCAGAGCAAGTCATCACAGAGGAGAATGTGCACAGCTCCCATGAAAATGCTTCTTCTCTGTTTGTTTTTCTTCCATGTTTTTGGGACATGAGTGCTCAGGACTTCTTACAATGAGCATATGTGTTTATTCCAACCATCCCAATGTATCCTTCAACATCCCTGTGTGTTGCAGTGTGACATGCCTTCAACTGTCATTAAAATAGTGACAACAAATGGCTAACTACTAACACAGTCTCCAAATTCAGAATTTGGTAAGGCCTGCTGAATTACTATTGTCTTCTGCAGCCAGCAAGAAATGCCCTGAGAACATATTAATGCAGGGAGCATCAGCATCTTGTGTCAAAGGTTGCATGTGCCATCCCCTTTGTTCTGTTGATTTATAGGTGTTGTAACTGAAAGACATGTCTCAAGCCACACACATGACAATAGCTCCAGTGATAAGCCTTTGTCTTAGAAAGCATTCGTGGATTAAGTCTAGGTCAAATTCTTCCTCTTATGTGGATGCAAGGGGCTTCTACAGAAAGCAGTGACAAGCACATTCTCAGGTTGGCTGTGGCCTTTTTTTGTTTGTTTGTTTGTTTTAAGTCTTTGTCATTCAGCAAAGACCTTATTGCCAACTGCTGAAAGGAGGTCTAGGTTGTAGCAGGAACAGAATGGCTGGGTTGATCATGAAACTTTCTCTGCTCTTTTTAGGAACAGGCAGAGAAGAAATTAACTTCCTCTGTTGGAGAGTGCACCTGATAACAGTGGCTTCCACTGGAGTGTTCTTAGAAAGAATAACTAGAAAAGACTGTCAATTCAGGGAGAGATGCTTATTCATTAAATGATAACAAATATGGTTTAGAAACTGGCAATTTCTTTCTGGGTTGGCAGAACAATAGACTAATTTTTTTTTCCTGTTCTGTTGAGTTTGCAAGATTCACTGCCAACAAAGAAATATCTGGTCCCTTGTCTTGTTAATTTATTTTTCTAGACCCTAGAAATGTGCCTTTCAGTGGGAGAGGCCAACCATAGAGCCAGACTTATAATATTTGAAAGGAGGACTTTCAATGCCAAGGACAAGCACAGGGAGCTCCATGGAGACCTAGGGGCCACCAAAGGGCAGAGGCCCTTGCCCTCTGTGATGACTATAGAGGGCTGTCATCACCAGGAACCATCTGCTCCAACAAGGTCACAGGCAAAACACCAGCTGTCGCTTGCTGAGGATGGGGAAAGAAAGATCATAGCATATAAGATTTCACAGGGATGGAGTAGACCTGGCCCCCTTTGTCAGGTGTTAGGTGCTGAGTGGAGTTATTGAAATGATGTGGGGAATTTTTATAAAGAAATGCATACTCAGTGCACGCTTGAGTTTCAGAGTGCTGCAGAGCCAGGACATCCTCCCCATGGGAAAGAAAGGCCCTGCTCCCCATGGAGACCCCACCATCTACAGTACTTCTCTGGTTCAATGGTGGAATCTTGGCATCACCTTTATATCCTCCTACCTGCCTTGTCCCTAGGCTACACCTATCTCAGCCACTGTTCATCCCTGAGACCTTTAAGTGGGCCTGAACAGCTCTCAAGTGGAGCCAGGCAGAGGCTGGTCCTTGCCCCTTTGTGCAAACCACTTATTTCCCTCAGTCACTTTCTCTTATTGCCTCTCACTTCTGTCTCCTCCAATTTCTCTCTTTCCTCTTTTTTTTTTTTAAGTTTAACAACTTTATAGAATCCCATTCCATTCCATTTAACTGATATACATTAATCAGTTTGATTGGGCTTTGTACTAGGATACATGCACTCTATACCACTGGTTGGGGATGGAGAAGGAAAACACAAAAGATGTATAAGACAGGAAATCCACAACTTGATGGAAGAAGGATGGCAGAGATGATTGACTCAGAAAGCTGAAGCACTTATATGTTCTGAGGAAG
>PVLD010035947.1:0-11361 GCA_004027595.1 Dinomys branickii | reverse complement strand
CCACATCTCCCCCGGCATCTCAGAGAAATACGCCCAGTTTAAACTTCCCAGCCGAGGTTCCGGCATTCACGCTCACCAAGTCTGTCTCGAGCTGGTGGTGTTTATTAAGGAGGTTCGCTCCCTTGCTGCTCACCCAGTCGCCATCTTCTGTCTCCTCGACTTTTCACCTTTAAAAGTAAATTCCAATGTGACACACAAAGATCTTTCTTTAAAAGTCAATCAAACCATACTACTATTTCCTTTCAATATCATTAAGCATGAAATTTAAATTGTTACCCTTCAAGATTTACATAATCTAATTCTAGGACTGGTTAAAATCATTATTGTACCAGTCATTTGACAGATCCATATGATTTTCTTTCTCTTCGTGAACACGTGAACAGGTAATCCCACATATAATCTTTAGCCCTTGCTGTTTCCTTTAGCTGTGATGTTCTAGCAATCACCCTTGATACAACTGACTCACAGTTAACATCATCAGCTTGTTCTGAGCACAATTTCCAGCCTTCCAGGGGCTCTCCCCAAACACCCTCCTGGGTCAGTTCAAATTCCCATCACTCCCTATTTTCATTATGGTGTCTTATTGTGTTTACAGAACTTCTCTCTCTGAAATAATTTATTTATTTGAAAACATCCCAGTTCATAATTACGTTAAAGCTCCAATTAAATTAGTATGGAATGAATGAGCTAATAAATGGTAATCTGAGATCTATCAAGTATATCTGGCAATTGTGACATATAAATTTTAAAAAGAACTTTTTTAAAAAAAGGATAAGGAGTATTCACTGTAGTATGATGTCTTTAATCCCTTTAACCTAGAAGGGAAATATCTGGGTGAAATGGAATTTCCACCCTTAGCTTTTAGAAGAATCTCCATAATGTTTTCCTTGGTGGTTGTATCAGTTTTTGTTCCACCAACAATGGAGAGGTGTTCCTTTCTCCCCTACAGCGTGGCCAGCATTTGTTTTTTGTTGATATCTTGCTGGTAGATATTCTTTCTGAAGTGAGATGGAATCTCAGTGTTTTTTTTGTTTTGTTTTGTTTTGTTTTTTTGCGGTACTGGGGATCGAACTCAGGACCCTGCGCTTGCTAGGCTCTCAGTGTTATTTTACTTTGCATTTTGTCCAGTGATGTTAAATATTTTTCAGATATTGATTGGGCATTTGTGTTTCTACATTGGAGAAGTATCTATTTGTTTCAGATGTCCATTTTTTAATTGGGTCTTCATGTTTTGGGGGTCTAAATTTTTATTTCTTTATGTATTTTAGATATTACTCTTTGAGGAGTAGCTGGCAAATTTTTTCCCGTTCTGTAGGGGTTTTTTTTTGTTTTGTTTTGTTTTGTCTTTTTGAGACATGGTCTCACTATACAGTTCAGGCTGGCCTTGAGCTCACTTTGTAGCCCAGGCTGGTCTTGAACTCAAGAAGATCCTCCTGCCTCAGCCTCCTGAGTTCTGGTATTTCAGGCATACACCGCCACACTCAGCTCAGTGGTTTCTTTTGTGTGCAGATTTTTCATTTGATGCTATATCATTTGTTGATTCTTGGTATTATTTCTTATTCAACTGAAGTTTTGTTCAGAAAGTCTTTGCCTACACCTATGTCTTCAAGAGTTTTACCTATTTTATCTCCCAGCATACTAATGTTTCTGTTTCAGTGTTTAGATATTTTATCCATTTTGATTTTAGCACATGGTAAGAGATATGGGTCTAGGTTCAATCTTTGGCATGTGTAAATGCAGTTTTTCTAGTATCATTTGTTAAAGATGCTATCTTTCCTACAGTGAAGCAGTTTGGTCCCATGGTCAGAAATAAGATAACATAGCTGAGTGTGCTTGGAGATATTTCTGTATTTTCTATTCCATTCTATTGATCCATGAGTCTGATTTTTTTTAATGCCAACACCATGTGGTTTTTATCACTGTAGTTTCATAATGTAACAAGAAGTTGGGGATTGTGATCCCCCCTCCCCTGCCCTTGATGTCAAGAACTGCTTTTGCTATTCTAGGTGTCTTCTGGTTCCATATGAATTTTGTGATTGCTTTCTACTGTTCTGCAAGGATTGTTATTGGCATTTTGATCAGGATTGTGTTAAATCTGTATAACATTTTTGGAAATATGACCATTTTGGCTATTTTAGTTCTGCCTAACCAGGAGCAGGGGATATTTTTCCATTTTCTGATATTCTCTTCAATCTCTTTTTTAAGAGTTCTGTAGTTCCTTTTTCAGAGTACTGTAGTTGTAGGAGTCTTTCATTTCTTGGTTAGGTTTATTCCTAAGTATTTCATTTTTCTTGATGTTATTGTGCAGGGTATTGTTTCCACATTCATGTTTACAGCAGCATGATTCATAATGGTGAAATCTAAATGTGGTGTTTATACACAGCAGAGTGCTACTCTGGCATAAAAAGGATAAACCTGAGTCATTTGTAGGAGAATGGGTGCACCATGAGACCATAATGTTAAGCGAAGTAACTCAGGCGTACAAGTGTAAATATCACATGGTTTCTGTTATATGAAAAACTCTCTCTCTCTTCTCTCTGTCTCTCTGTGTCTGTCTCTTTCTCTCTTTCTCTCTCCCTCTGTCTCCCTTTCTCTCTCTCTCCATCTCTCTTTCTGTCTCTTTCTCTGTCTCTCTGTCTCTCTGTCTGTCTCTGTCTGTCTCTCTCTCTCTCTCTGTTTCCCTCTCTTCAGTGTGGACAATGTATCTGTATCTGAAAGTCTTCCTTGATTTAGTACAAATGTCTTACCTATTTTATACAGTCTTTGGCTTCCTAGTCTGGTTTTCAACTACATATATGATAATTATAAGATCTTACAAGATAATTGAATGAAGCTGGTACTGAAAAAAAAAAGAGTGGAAGCAGTAGAGGAAAAGAAGGGAATTGAAACATGTTACATACACATACCAGTCCTCTATAGTGCATGTAGTAATAATGTACTGCTAATGTACTAATAAAAGTAAAAAGCAAGCAAGTAAGAAAGCTGGAGTGCTCGATGAAAAATGCAGAATGATTATGGAGAATGATGCGGATGGAAAGTCAAGTACTCTCAAAAAAGAAAGTCAAGTACTCTCAGAAAGAGGTACATGCTTTGGTTATTTCATTTACTTTTAGCCATGATCTAGTCACTTCTTATTGAGAATAAAACAACCTCATTTATGAAATCAGTAAGGGTTTAAAATTTCAGATAAGGTACTAAATTATATGACGGTCAATTCTCTCTTAATTTTCTTGTCATTGTGAATCTGAAATTATCCTTTAATAATTCAGGAGTTGCAATGGCCATTGTCAAATTAATACTGAAAATATTATCCAATTATAAAGGAATGTGTTATTCATATATTTATGAGCCTGGAAAACAAAGTAAATCTCATGTACATACAGAATGGAAAATTTTCATGCTTATGGAAGGAGAAAAATTTGCCCTTTAACACAGCATAGATGAACCTGGAGGACATTTATGTTAACTGAAATATCAGTACAGAAAGGAAAATACTACTGTGTGATCTAAAAATAAATGGCACTTTAATCTTCATATGTAAACACTATATCATAAATACAGTACTGTATACCATCAATAGGTGTAACTTTTATCAATAAAAATCATAAAATGTTTCCTTTAATTTCTCTTAGTTCACTGAAAAGAAAGGTTTGTGATTGTATGTTTGATCCATTAACGATGCCTATATCTTGTAAGCAACTACTTTAAAGATAACAATACATAATGCATTAACCATGGTCACTCTCCTATTGTAATGGCAAATTTATAAAACTCTTTAGTAGGAATTAAAATCAATGAGTAGTCTGTGACTGTGCTCAAGCTGCTTGCCACATAGGTAAACTGCTCAGTTCTGTTAGCCTTCACTGTCTGCGTCCACCTGCTTCTTCCTGCTTCTTCCAGGTCAACCTGGCCACATTAAGCTCTAGTATCTGTGCTTTTCAACCTAAAATATGTACAGATGTAGTTTTATTTCAGCTTGCTTCAAGGACTCTATACTTTATCTACAGAAAAAAATGACCCAGGAAAGGATGCATTCAACTCTACTCACTTTTCTCAGACCTCCTCCCTCCCATAATGTTCCTATCTAATGATAAAAAATTCCTTTTAAGTAATCCTTACAATATATGACTTAATTCTTGTAATCCACGTAACCAATCATGTAGTAACCAACTATCAGCTTTATACTTTCTTCTTGAAAACTGCATTTAAACTGAACTCAAAATTGACTCTGGGATGATGATTTGGAGCTGGTTCCCATCATCCCACTAGATTTACAGTTAAAGTTGCATTCTAAATTCCTCAGTGCAGAGTGTGTTCCTTATGTGCCTGAATTTGTCCTGCAACACTATTGTCTTGTTTTGAAATTTTGTACCATTGTTTTTATTTTTTCTTTAAAAAAATAAATCTTTTTAAAATGTAAGCATAAAAATAACATTGTTTGGAAGACTTTTTATTATTCATCCATATAGTAGGCAATATGTATGAAGCAGAGTTAAACAAGGTGTGGTCTCCGTTTTTGACATTTGATTTTCTTTCAGTGTATACAGTAATGCCATCAGATTGAGTCTATAAAGAACAACTTTTCAGGTGAGCAAACTAAGATACAAATAGTTTCATTTGGTGTCCAAAAACAGATAGGTAGTGAAGACAGCACAGAGATTTAAACTCAGGGAATCTGATTTGCTCCATCTTTGTCAAGAATCTAAATGTTCCCACACAACATGGAAGATGATTCACTGATTTAAAAATTGCAAAAGATGTGTAATTATCATTTACATTTAAGTTTACTAAAATATGCATATGGTTGCTGTACAACAAAAGATGAAAAGAAAACTTTATAGGTGATCTTGGCTTTGTAAATTTTAAAATTTTTGCAGTTTTATAAGAATTTCTGTTAATTAGATTTAACACATTACAAAGCAGCTTCATTAAGCAATTTGATGTTATGTGAAGAAAGAAGAATTTGAGTTCTCACAAAGCACTATTCTGAACAATGTTGACATCTACATAAGCCAAATTAATTTAAACATCCTTCACTCAACAAATTCAAGTTTCCATTTTTGGTAAATTAATCTTCCCACAATAATAAATGAGGTAATAAAACATATTGAGCCTACCCAGTAAATTACATATTTTATATTTCCTTTTTTGTGGACACAGACATAAGTATACTTTAACCCTCCAATATGGTCTCTTTGGCAAATGTTTTGATATTCAAAACACATCTGTGTATTTGTTAAGGTTACATTTTTTTAGAACTTCAAACAATACACACAACATATTTTTCTTTTCATTATTGCATCTCCTCTGTTTAAACATGAGCACTTTAAATTGTCTGTTATTTATTTCCTTGGTTTAATTTTAATTCTAGGCATTGTAAAACTGCCCCATTTCAGAACGTCTTTGTGAATGTTTTCAACTAGATATCAGGCTTTTCTTTAGGCCCTTCCACTTTCTCAGTGTAGGTTTTTGTACTGAAGGAGTACATGCGACTTTTCTCCTTAGATCTGGATGCAGATGCTGACACGCTCTATTATTCTTCTTCAGTGACTGTTATCTTTTTAACAAAAAGGAGGGCTAATGCATACTCTGTGGACTTTTTCTCAGTTAATGATATAAGAATTCCCCAATTTTATTGCAAAATGGGTGCACGTGAAAATATAATGAACCAGTGAAATAAACCAGTTACATGAGCTTAGATAACATAATGGTATCTCTAATTTGAGTAAGGCAAAGTACAAATGAAAGGGAATAATGAAGGACTAACAGAAGGATAAAGGATGGATCTCTTAGAAATGAGAGACGGTTGAGGACACCAAGGGAGAGGGAGAGGGGAAGGGGAAGTACGTAGAATTTACTGTACCATGTGAAGGAACCGAATGACCTCAATCTATGTAACAAATATATGTCATAAACATGAGCTAAGAAAAATGATAAAAAGAAATAAAATGGGGGAAGGGGGTTTAGAGGCTGAGGGAGAAGGGTGAGTGGGAAGGAGAAAGGGACTAAAAAACGTGACCAGATATTGTATGTCCAGGTACCCACCCCCAAAGATGAGTGTAAAAATAATGTCCAGCAACCATGTACTAATAAAAGAAAAAAAAAAAAAGAATCCATCAAGACCCAGAATATAATGGGGCTATTGGAATTTGCACAACCGAAAAACACTATTGTTTCTTACTGCTACATGATATTGAGAGTTAATGAACTATGTCTACTTGGTTATGTGCCAGGATGATCCCCTAGTACACAGGGAGTCTAAGTCATCCAAAGCTTGCTCTTCTCCTAGAACACCTAATGTAGGACTTTACACTTTAGGGTAATATGTACCCAGGGAATTCAGCCTGAGGTCTCTTACACACCACCCACAAAGTAGAATATACAGAGTAAGTTCAAAAAGTGTATGCAATATCTCAGATAGAATATAATATTAAAGAATGGATGAGTCAGCAATCTGACTTAGAGAAGGACTGGTGAGGGGCAAGCCATGAGCCCTCCTTAAAGGATGGGGTGTGTTGGCAGCACATATATTCCCAGGACCCTCCTCAAAGCCCCTTTGACCTCCTTATTCCTCAGGCTGTAAATGAGGGTGTTCAGGGCCGGGGTGGCAATTGCATAGACAGCACAGGCGATGTTGTCCTGTTTGGGACTGTGGAAGGAACTGGGTAGGATGTTCATGAGTGTAACCACCGCACAGAACATCCCTACCATAGTCAGAGGGGAGGAGCAGGTGACAAGAGCTGTCTTCCTCCCGTCCTTTGAGGGCAAGTGAAGCACAGTGAACAGAATTAATGTGTAGGAAGCAACAATGGCAGCAAGAGGGGGAATCAGGAAAGTCACACTTGTCACATAAGCCATGAGCTCATATCTGGAGGTATCTGCACAGGCCAGCTTCAACAAGGGTAAAATCTCACACAGAAGGTGTCTGATTTCCCAGGACATGCAGAAGGGATAGTGCATGGTGTACAGTGTATGTTCTAAAGCACTGAGGGATGCCAGGATCCAGGATGAGGCCACCATGGACCAGCAGACTCTAGATCTCATCAAGGACATGTAGTTCAGAGGGTGACAAATGGCCACATACCTGTCATAGGCCATGAAGCCCAGTAGAAGATCTTCTTCACCCCCTAATACCAGTGCCAGGAACATCTGCAGGGCACAGCCTCCAAACAAGATGCTGTTTTCTCTGTGCAGAAAATCCATGAGGGCCTCGGGAGTGACAACCGATGTGAACAGGAGGTCCATGAGGGAGAGCTCCTCAAGCAGGAGGTACATGGGCACGTGGAGCCGGACATCTGCTGTGATGACCAGGAGCAGCAGGCCATTGCTGACCAGGGCCAACATGTACAGGACTGTGATGGTGGCACAGAGCAGTTCAGGAGACCCGCTGTCCTTCAGGATCCCCACCAAGATGAAGATGCTTTCTAAGGTGGAGTTCCAGAGCTCCATTCTGTGTGGTTTCTTTAATTGCCTAGGAACGAGATGGATTCTCAGTAAAGATGTTAATTTTCTTGCATCAGAAGCCCCTGGAATACCCAGTACTGAATCCATGAGATGTTATATTTTCCATTGATTTCTGACTCTTAATTTATCTTAATAAAAATTCACCTAAATTTAATTGAAATAAGAGTAACAGCTAAGCATTAAGAGATCACTACATGAAATATTAGTGAGGACATTAAACCTGAACACCTATATATCCAGAAAGATGAAATCAAATCTTTGTTATGATTAAAGAAACCTTCTGACATACACGTACTTGTCCAAACTTTTAACAATAAGGTAAGGGGCTGGGGATATAGCTCAGTGGAATAAGCGCCTGCCTAGCAGGCGTAGGGTCCTGAGTTCAATCCCCAGTACCGCCAAAAAAAAAAAAAAAAAGAACAATAGGGTAATGTTGGAATGATATTTTAAATATCCAGTTAGAGTTCTGTGTAAATCTGTTTTCATAGAACATTCCAGACTGGCACAGAAATATGAGTTAAATAAAGGAATTCCATTTCTTTTTCCACTTATGTTGAATCTACATTTCTTTGTAGCATTCAAAGCTATGGACACAAGTCTCATTAGAAGCACTTGAGTTTGTTTACTTCCCTTGGCCAGCCCTGCATTCTCCATGAACCTGAGAATGACGCACTGTGGAATGTCTAAAACTAGACAATGTTGTATTTTAGGTGTTGCTTTTGGAGCTAAACTTTTAGGCTGGTAAACATGATCTTCAACACAGTATGATACAGTGGGTACCCAGAAGGTCTCAGAAATATCATAGAAAAATCCACTTCATAAGGATGAGAGTTTGTTTGGGAGAAATGATGCAAAGCAGCTAATGAACACCACAGTATGTCATAAAGCAGGACTGATAACCTTATCTTTTCTGCCTTTGACCCAGATGTTCACTCTTCCTTGTGGAATTTCAGAGCATTTGTGCTGCGAGAAGGACCATAGGCTTTGGGAGGAAGCACTCACTTTTTGGAAAGCACCTGATTTTATAGAGTTCCCAGTCCCAAGAAGAAGCAACAGAGGCAAAAACCTAAGACTGACAGGAGACAGTATCAGGAGTCATGGAATGAGACAGATGAAGCAACCCCAGAGCATGCAGTTAAAGATTAGAAAATAAGCAGTTTTATAAAAATTATATCTATATCAGGCACATAGCTTTTAACACTTCATTGCTTTCCATGGGCCTCTTATGGCACTTTGATGCATTCATCAACTGATAGGTACAAAAACAACTTGTCAGAGGCTAGCACACTACACAGATTCTAAAGACAAGTACTGAAAGCCTGGCCATGAAGCAGATACTCAGGTCTGGCCTTAAGCACTGATTATTTATCAGTCCTAGTTGGTTCACTCTTCATGTTAAGAAACAGGAGGGCTATACAGCCCAAACACTACAGAAATAGGCAGACAGAGTAGTGGATGTTCTTAAGGATGGCTTTGGACTTTATTTTTTGATCAACCACGTCTACAGGCTACACGTTTCCCTGAAAGAGAAAAAAGTCCTTACCTTAAGTGGTAAGAATTGTAGCTGTTACGTTAAATAAATAAAACACTGAAGAGCTGGGTTTAACGGGATGTCTTTACATATATATATATATATATATATTTTTTTTTTTTTTTTTTTTTGGTGAGACAAGGTTTCACCAAGTAGTTCAGGCTGGCCTTGAGCTCACTTTGTAGCCCAGGCTGGCCTTGAACTCACAGTGACCCTCCTACCTCAGCCTCTGAGTGCTGCAACTATAGGCATATACCACTACACCCAGAGGAATGTCTAGTTTTAGTTTTCTGAGGAATCTCCATGCTGATCATTCCCACCAACAATGTAGATAGACTTCTTTTCCCTGCAAATTTTCCAGTATGTATTATTTGATTTCTTGATGACAGTAATTCTATCTGGAGTAACATGGAATCTCAGTGTTGCATTAATTTGTATTTCACTAATAGCCAGTGATACTGGCATTTATTCATGTAATAATAAATGTTTTTATCCATTTGTATTTCTTATTCTGCAACATACCTTTATTTTGCCAGTCCATTGTTTTGATTGGTTCTTCTATTTTGGGAGAATCTAATTTTTCTGAGTTATTAGTTATTACTAGTTACATCCAGTTATCTAGATGTTTATCCTCTGAAGAATAGCTGAGAAATTTTTCCCATTCTGTAGATGGTCTTTTCACTCTACTTTGGTTTAGTACACAGTGACAGATACAGTTCCTAATTCAATCTATTATTTGTGGATAACCAGTTTTACCAGCACCACTTACTGAAGAGGCTGTCTTTCCTCCAATGTGCTTTTAGTTCCTTCATCAAAGAACAAATGGTAGAAAGTACTTGGAGTTGTTTCTGCATCCTCCTTTCTATACATTGATCCTCATTTCTGATTTTCTGCCAGAGCTGTGCTGGGGTTTTTTTGTGGTTGTCCTTTTGTTGTTTTTTTTTTTTTTTATCATGGTAGCTTTGTAATATGACTTCAAATACAGGATTATGATGATTTCTGCTTTGTTCCTTTTATCTGGGATTACTTTTGCTATTTTGGTCTTTTCTCCTTCCATATAAATTTTAGGATTGTTTTCATCAGTTCTGTGAAGAATGCTATTGAAATTTTGAACGGAATTGTGTTCAATCTGTGTATCAGTTTTGAAAGGATGTCCATTTTCACTATGCTTGTTCTGCCTATACTGGAACATGGGGGATATCTTTCCAATTTCTGATGTCCTGTTTAATTTCTTTGTCCAGATATTGTAGTTTTCATTTTAGAGGTCTTTCACTTTCTTAGTTAATTCCTGAGTATTTAATTTTTATTGGAGCTATTGTGAGTGGCGTTTTTAAAAATAATTTATTTATCAGTGGGTTCATTATTAGCTTCAAGAATGCTATTGATTTTTGTGTGTTGATTTTGTATCCAGCTACATTACTGAATTTGGTCATGAATTTTAAGAGTTTTTTGGTAGGATTTTAGGACCTTTTAAGTAGAGGATCATCCTTGTGCATACTCCTATTCTTTCTTTTCTTGCCTAATTGTTCTTGCTAATGTTTCAAGTACTATATTTAACAGGAGTGGTGATAGAAGACATCCTTGTTTCTGATTTTAGAGTTAAGGTTTTCCATTTTTTCCCACTTAATATGATGTTGGCAGTAGATGTGCCCTAAATGTCTTTTATCAGACTGAGTTCAATCAGACTCCACAACTATCAACATTTAACTCCAACACCCCATTGAATCTTTTGTAACTATTTTATTCAGTGTTTTTATCATGAAAGGATTTTGGATTTTGTTCAAGGCTTTTTCTTCATCTGTTGAGATGCTCATGTGATTTTTTTCTTTGCTTCTATGTGATGTTCTACATTAACAGATTTATGTATGTTGAACTATCCTTGCATCCCTGGCATGAAGCCTACTTGGTCATGTATGATTTTTTTGAATAATTTGTTGTATTCTATTTGTCAGTGTCTTACAGAAGATTTTTACATCTATATTAGTTAAAGAGATAGGTCTCTAGTTTTCCTTTTTGGTTGGATCCTTTTCTGGTTTGGAATCAGAGTAATAGTAGCTTCTAAGATAGATTTGGAGAATTTTTCTTTCCTTTAAATTTTATTAGTGAAATAAATCAGCGATACATGTGCAGGCAACGTATTGTATCACTGGTGTAAGAACCCGAGAGCGGGAATATAAACTAAGAGTCATGAAGGAAATCTGTTCTAAAACAAAGAACAGATGGGACGAGGGAAAGGAGAAAAGAAAGAGACAAAAATGTATGTATGTATATATGAATATACATATATGCAGGAGGGCTAACATGGTTCTACTATTGTATTATATCACTTAATGCTAAGGAATAATCGATGATGGGTTATTTGATCA
>PVLD010035946.1:0-11361 GCA_004027595.1 Dinomys branickii | reverse complement strand
CCCTGTTCCCTCTAATTCTTGTTCCCCTTCTCACTTGCAAAAACTCCATTTTCATTTTTAAATTCAATTATTTTAAAAATCATTTTTCTTTTCCTCCCCTTCTGCTCCCTGCATCTCTTGTTCCCCTCCCCCTAGTTCCTATTATATATCTTTTATTTTGCTCTGTATTTATATTTTGGGTTTCTCATATAAAAGAAATCATGTGTGTCTCATTTATTTCATTTAATACTATGGCTCTGAGATACAGCCATTTACCTACAAGTGCCTCAAATTTATCCTGCTTTATGGCAGAGTAATATGTATATATATCACATTTTCTTTGTCTATTTGCCCGTTGATGGGACACAGGGTTTTCCCAAGAGTTAGCTGTCGTAAACTGTGTTGTTATAAACCAGAGTATGCACTGTCACTGTAATATGATGTCTGTAACTCTTTTGGGAATATAGCTAGAAGGGGAGTAGCTGGGTCAAATGGCAAGTCTAGTTTCACTTTTTGAGCAATTTTAACACTGACTTCCATTTTAATTATACTGGTTTACACTCCCACCAACAATTTTCCTTTTCCCTACATCCCCTCCAGCATTTGTTATTATTTGCTTCTTGATGATTGCCATTCTTTCTAGAGTAAGATGGTGTGTAAGTGTTGTTTTCATTTGCATTCTCTAATGGCCAGTGATGTTGAACACGGTTAAGTAAAACACAATCAGGCTATACAGAAGTAGGTATAGTAGGATCTAATTTTAAAAAACACTATCTATACCACTTTGGTGGTTTAAAAATGCATTTAAAAGAAAGAGCTTACCCAGGGGATAAACATGTTGTAGGTAAAAAGTTCCATATTTATTTATTAATTCAACTGCATTAATTATATAATTCAAATTGCCTATGATCTTGTTTTTGTTTTACCTGTGATAGCCTGACAATGCCTTTTGTTAAATTACTCCTTTGTGATTATTTCTGTTCTGCCTTGTGTTTCTAACATATTTTGTTCTGTATTAACTGAAACTGTATTCCAGACCAGACTTTCTGATTACAGGTGTGTTTTTTAAAAGTCTATCATGACACTCTTTGTCCCTTTACTTCATGTAATACACTCTGTTTGGAGTTTAACTTCAGGGGACATTCACCTAGTCAACCTTCCTCTTTTTTGTTTGCCAGACTTTTTCTACGGTATTCTTCTGGTTTTAGTGTTTCTGTATCACTTTGTTATATGGGCTAAATGTACTGGGTTTCCTTTTTCCTTTTCTTTATTTTAAAAAAATTTTTGGTACTGGGAATTGAACTCATGACCTTGCTCTTGGTAGGTGCTATGTCACTGAACAATATCCCTGATCTTTCCTTTTTAATTTTTAAACATCAATCTTTGTTTTTGCCTTTTAGTAGAATGGTTAAATCATGCATATTTATCATGTTTATCATAATGGATATGTTTCATCTTATTCCTTGTCTCTTACTTTATTTACTCTTGCTGTTTCCAGGAAAGGTACAAGCTGGTTGGATGAAAAGACAGACAGGACTGTGCAGAAAGGTGATGATGACGATGATGACAATGACGATGAGGATGATGACATTGGGGACAGAGGTGAGCAAAGGCGATGGAGGACTGAGTGATGGCTCCCTGATATCAAGCTTTGTCAATAACTCCAGGGAAGCTTAACAAACTTTCTTTTGTTTTTGCAATGGTAAAGATAACGAGAAAGGAAACTTACCTTTGCCATTCCAACTGAACTGGCATTCAATTCTGATATCCCTTGGTTGGTCTTGTCTCCACGTTCCCATATCCCAAAGTCCTGGGATAAAATAATCAGTATAGCATTAGCAAGTCATAGCTACACACCTTGAGTAGATGCACAACCCCTGAATAACAACACTAATATTAGCTAATTTTCCAAAGCTGTGTGTGCACACAATGCATGCTAAGGTGTAGCCAATGCGTTTGGTGGTCCCTGCAGTTACTTTCCCCATAGCTTTAAACTCTGTTAGGGCCTCCAAAAGAAGTTGGAAGGGTCCTCAACAGTTAGCTAGGAGGGCCAGGAACTACAACTCAGTTCATCTAGAGATAAAGTTCTCAATATTTGCACCACAAGAGATGCCCAGGGGATCTAGGAAATGGAAACTAAACAGCAAAGCCATATTTTCACTTTCATTCTGTTTTCACTCTCTCTTGGCACTGACAATATATCATACACTAACCTATGCATTTTACATATCATCTTAAATCCTCACATTTTATAGATAATGAAACTGAAGTATAATGAGGGGTTAAGGGACGCACGCCAAGTCATATAGCTAAGAAGTGACAGAACGAGGATTAGAGTCCAAGTAATGCCACTCCAAAAGCCTGCTCTTAGCCACAGCTCTATGCAGCCCCTCTATAATTACAGATAGTTTGTAAAATTACCTTCAAACCCTGTTTATTTAGAAATATCTTTAGATTTCCAGAGAAGTTGCAAACAATAATGCAGTGAGTTCCCATATACCTGTCACTCAGCTTTCTCAAATCTTAGCATCTAACATAACCATAGTACAACTGTCAAAGCTAAGAAATTAATACTAGTGCAGTACCACCAAACTATAGACTTCGTTTAGATTTTACCAGTTTTTTCCTAACAGCCCTTTCATACTCCAGGATCCACGTCACATTTGCTATGTCTCCTTAATCTCTTTTAATCAGTGATACTTCCTCATATCTTGTCTTTCATGACCTTGACACTTTTTGAACATAGTAATTATGTATCTTGTAGATTTATCTTAATTTGGGTTTACGTGAAACTCATGATAAGATTGAAGCTATACATTTTGGGTAAGGATCCATATTATACACATATGCTGTGTACCTTTCAGAGCCTCCCTTTGGGGCAGATATGATGTTGATATCTTATCACTGATGTTACCTTTCCTCTAGCACTTTCTTAAGGCACTGTCTGCTGTGTTTCTCCATCTACTGTGATTATTTTTCCATTTGCAATTAATAAATATTTCTAGGAATGCATTTAAGACTATGCAGATATTTTGTTTCTCCTCAAACATACACGTACTCATTCAGCATCCATTGGTAGATTTTGCTTGCAGCAATCACTGTAGTAAGGTTTTAATAATGATTTTCTTCATTACTTGTGTAATGATTATTTGCAACTCTTCTCTAAGGAAGGGCTGTTTCTTTGCCCTCTTTTAGTGATTCAGTTACTTATATGGATATGGGCTTATGAATATTTAGGAAGACCTAAATATATCAATTTGTATGTAAAGCGGCTTGTAATAAAATACCTTCATAAAATATATTGGCTTATAAGAAAACACTCCCATTATTTTCTTGTTTAAATTCTTAATTGTTCAGCTTTGCTCATGGAGTGTCTTTTCAGGTTGGCTCCTGTGCCTTTTTATTTTACTTAAGAATTTCTGATATGCCCCATTCTTTTATGCAAATTTCTTCGATGTTTGGCACTATAAGATGCTTCAATCGCATATTTTTCTTGCTCCAGTTTAGAATCAATCACTTGTAAAGAAGCCCTGGTTTATTTTATTAGAAAATGATAGAATCCATGACCTGGGCATGGGATGTGTTTGTGGTCATGGATGTCTCTGCTTCTAAGCATTCGTTCAACAGAACTTGGAAAGAGACACATGAACAAATGTGTATGTATATGCACACACATACCCATCCCCATATCTGTATTTATTTATGCATCTACCTTTAATTCCTTTCCTGTCAAATCTCTGAGTTAAAGTGAAGTTTCAAGATGGCAAGCCCTATTTAACCCATGGCTAGCTTCATCTGTCCCCAAACCCAGATCCATCTCTGCAGCAAAGATTAGAGTGTAAGAAGAAATAAATATAATTAATTTTACCACCACAACCCCTTGGTGCAGCAAGGAGGCCAATGAACTTTGACTTATACCCTGGACCGCAGTAGCCCTGTGTATCAGGAGGAAAAGTAATCAGCAAATAATGATTGCTTCCATCAAAAATATCTGTTAGGTGGGATAATTGTACTGCTGATGTCTATTGGTTTATTGACGAGATTAGGCATGTTCAGGTTGGTATGGCTGCAGACTCTATTGGTTTACTGAAAGGAACAGTTAATGCTTAAATTTTTTGAGCAATTTTGCAGGCTTATATCTGGTAATCTGAACAACCAACTTGAAGACAACAATATGCAATATAACAACCATTGATGAATTCCTACCATCTTGTTTAATGAAGCTCTGTGTCATTTCTGAAGTTTTAAAAAAATTATTTCTTATTCTCTTTAATGGTTTGATCAATCTTGCATTCTTACATCTGGTAATCTGAGCAACTTCGTTGAAGATAACACTATGTAATATAGCAGCCACTGTTAAATCCTATCATTTGTTTTGAAACCCTGTATAATTTTTATTTTTTTGCTTTGTTTTGTTTTTGTCTATGTTGTTGGTATTTTGTTATTGATCTTTTATTCCCTTTAAAATAAAAAATCTATGTTGGCTTGTGCTTCTGGAAAATATAGAGTAATAGGCTTGAGATTTGCCCTCTCACCAGAAACAAGTAAAAACATACTAGACTATGACACTGTGGTTTTCAATGCAAAGAACATCATATAATGAAAGAGTGCTCTCTGAAAGGAATAACACAGAGGATAAGTCCTAGATTGCTCCAGATTACTGTTTGTAGGTTTCCAGGACACAATACAAGGAGGGGAAACCAAAGGAAACTTTGCAGACTTCTAAATTTTAAGAAATGGAGCTACAGAGTACAGAGATACACCAACATACCTATAATTTTCAGGACATAATAATGGGAAACAGAGAAGTACACACACAGATAACCCCAGAGATCTGAAGAGAGTTAATCTCAAGTATTTAGTAGCATAATGGTCAGTGTAACTACTTCACGCTAAGAACCAGACCAACCAAAAGAATTACAGGGATAAATACGTGATTCTCACATAGGAGAAATGGTGCCTTTTCCAACTAACTAGATTACAATTCATGGAGGTACTGGGTAGAGTTACCCATAAGGGTCTTGCCTAAGTAGTGGGGAATAATTTGCCTTATACTATATGACCCTTGACCTATATAACACATGTAAAAGCAATAAAAGATCAGTCCCAGAACAAAATTTCAGAATATGTGTAGGAATACAAAAATACCCAGAATACAATAAGGTAAGATTCTGATGAAACTGTTAGAGATGGAAAGTGTATTGGGTGGAATTAATGACAAGTTAGGCCACTGTAAATGAAAAAATTAAGGAAGTTGAAGACACAGCAATAGGAACTATCCAAAATGAAAAACAGAGGAAAAGGAATTTAAAAATTAAACAATACATCCAGGAGCTGTGGGACAACATCTTGCATGTGTAATTGGAGTCCTCAAAAGCAACATAAAAAATAATGAAGAAATAATTGCTGAAAACTTTTGATGAACACAATATATTCACAGAGCCATGGAGCTAAATGATCCCTAACTACAAAAATGAAGAGAACTAAACCAAAGAACATCATAACATAAATGCTTAACACAAATAGACAAAACTCTTAAAAGCACCCCGGGAAAAGGCACCTTATGTAAAGAGCAAGGAAGATAAGCATAACAAAAAATCAGAAACAATGCAAGTTGAGCTAGGCATGGTGGTGCACACCTACAATCCCAGCACTTGGAAAGCTGAAGCAGGAGGATTGTAGAGAGTTTCAGGCCAACCTGGGCTACATAGTGAGCTTAAGGCCAGCTAAACTATATAAGTACTGTGTGCTAACTGACTGTTCCACAGGAGGTCCAAGCCAGCTAAACTGTAGACTACTGAGACCCTATCTCAAAAAAAAAAAGGAACAGTGCAAGCAAAAAGACAAGATTAATATTTTTAAATGCTAAAAGTCAAAAACAGCTGCCAGTAAAAATTCTATGCCTAGTGAAAATATCATTCAAGGGGCTGGGGATATAGCTCAGTGGCACAAGTGCCTGCCTGGCAAGTACAAGGTCCTGAGTTCGATTCCCGGTATCAAAAAAAAAAAAAGCAAATATCCTCCAAAAGGAAGACGAAATAACAGCATATAAATTTGAAATACCTTACCACTACCTGAGTAAAGAAATAGTAAAGGAAATTCTTTAGACGGAAAGAAATGATTGACATCAGTTTGAAACAGGAGTCTATATAAAGAAATGAAAATCACCAGAAGTTGCAAATACATTCATTTTAATTAAATATTTTGAAAGATAATTGACTAACAAAAATGATAAGTATATTGGCTGGGGGTATAGCTCAGTTGCAGAATGCCAATCTAGCATGTGTGAGGCCTAGAATTTCATTCCAGCACAGGAAAAAAATGTATTGGTCACAAGAGAGGAAAGTAGCTAGTAAGAAATGGGAACATAGCTGAGGGGCAGTGTCTCCAGCATTGTCCTCAAGAGAGACAGAGAGAGACAGGGAGAGAGCAAGCAAGCGAGCAAGAGACAGAGAGAGACAGAGACAGAGAGAGACAGAGACAGAGAGAGACAGAGATAGACAGACAGACACAGACAGGGGAAGAGATAGACAGACTGTGAGAGACAGAGAGACAGAGAGATTCCAAAATGAGTACTTACAGCAGTTTTATATGCAGCTTCAATGTAAAACACGAGGTTCTGTATGAAATTGACTTCATCTAGGCTGTGGATGATGTGGAGCCCTGAAGAAACAGTGAAAAGTAACTGGTCAATTACAAGCTTAATAGGCAGCCATAGTGATGAAGTACTCACTACTTACAAGCAATCTGACTCCTGCTTAGGAACAATGGAAGGTGCATTGACTTCTTCAGCCCTGAATCTCCAACTAAGTGAGACCAGCATATTTTAACACGAAAGCATTTAAATTGTAGATTTCATAGAAACTCTCAGATTCCTGGTATTATAGATAACAAATTTATAATGTACCTTAACATACAAACCTGGACAACTGAAAAGACAAAGAATAATATTTCAAAAAAGAAGCAGGACATAAGACTATGGCACCTGTAATCACAGTACTTAAAGGCTGAGGCAGGAGGATCGCTGTTTGAGGCCAGCCTGGGCTACATGGTGAATGCTTGGCCAGCCTGAACTACGTGCAAGACCTTGTCTCAAAACAAAACAAAACAAATGAAAATATTAGAAAAAAAGAATCAGAAAGGCTCTAAATACTAAGCAAGAAATAAAGCAGTTAAACATTTGTTTTAAAAGCTTAAAGCCATATTTTAAGTAAAGATGAAGGTACTCTAATGTAAGCTATATAAAACAATTGTGGCTTCCATGTATGAATTATGCATTTAATTTTTACAACAACCCTAAGAGGCTGGTACTGCTATTTTCTTCATGAGGCTTACAGAGGTTAAATATTTGCTGCTGGTGATCGTTTTTTATGGTACAGAAAATCAAACTCACGACCTCATGCTTTCCAGGCAGGTGCTGTACCCCTGAGCAATATCCCTGGCAAGAGAGGTTAAATATTTGCCTAAGGTCAAGTAATTAATAAACAGCGGAACTCAACTGACTAGATTTCTATTTCACTTCAGAGACTGATTTCCTAACCATGATGCCTCTTAAAATGTATGATAAGATCCATTGTTGTTTAATGTCTCGCATCTTTCTTTCCCATCCACTAGAACTAGAATAACATAAAACAGGAAAATGTCACCATATACTAAAAAGATGTTATCTTCAGTGGTGATATTCAAAGTAATTTTACTTTCCTCTTGTTTGGACATCTTTGTAATTTTATTGTATTCTGCAATAAGTGGGCCCTATTTTTAATTTAAATATTAAATAATATGAAACAAGACAGCAAACTGCAGGATATACTTCATGAAATTTTATAGAAACTATTAACTCCCAAGCACTAAAGTTTTTCTATGTGTAAAATTTACTGAGCAAGTACCTTTTAAAGTTTCTGTTTTGTGACAATAAACCCTACTATGCACATTTTATCCAAAGCCTTTATTTAGACTAGTTGATTATATACTAAGAAATCATTTCAGAACTGACGAATTAAGAAGCTTCTTATTCCTTACTAATCTATAACTAAACAGGAACAAGTAAAGATCAGCTTAGCTGAAGAGACTAAACTTTTAAGCTTCTCATATTTTCCTGGTGAAAGTTATTCTATTTAAACAAAAAAATTATGTCCTCATTTAAAAAAAATCAGTTTTGCTTTAATGGAAATGATCATATGTGCCAGCTATGTGGTCCTGTTACAGTCAGAAAAAGTCCAGAATTTGCAGTTTGCTTAGCAGTGGGCATACATGCATTAAGTAGATCTAAGGGTAAAAGCTTCATTAAATGGGCTTGGGTTTAAGATACGTTAAATACATGTACCAACTTCCTAAAATAAACCTTATCCTCATGTAGTATTGACATGCACTAACACAATTTTTAGAATAAATAAAATGGTTTGGGAATGGAAAAAGCTCTTTGATATTCTTAGAAGCATGATGAAAAGTGATTGTTAAATGTTTCTTAATGTCAACTTTTGAATGAACTCCAGGGTAAATGTCCTGGATTATCACTCATTCTAGTTCAGACACAATTCTTAGAATAAACCACCTACATTTTCAAAGATAATGGTTCATTTTATAGGTAGATGATGGTCCTTTCTATACAGGAAAGGCAGTGTCCGGTCTGTTTTTTCTAAAGATACTTTGCTTAAAGTCATTCTTTGAAACATTCTGTTTATCTTAAGGTTAGTAGTTTCTGCCCTGTACTTTATCAACTAAACTAAATTATAGGCAAATAATCTCATTTTAAAAAAGAAATCTTGAGCTGGGCATAGTGGATCACACCTGTAATCCCAGAACTTGGGAAGCTGAGGCAGGAGGATCACTGTGAGTTTGAAGCCAGCCTGGGCTACAAAGTGAGTTCGAGGCCAGCCTGAAGTGCGTATTATGGAAATCAGTACGGAGATTTCTCAAAGAACTAAACACAGAAATTCCATTTGACCCAGCTATTCCATTTCTAGGTATCTTGCCAAAAGAGCTAAAGATATCATATTACAGTGATATACATATCCCAATGTTTATAGCAGCATGATTCATAATAGCTAAACCCTGGAAGCAGTGTATATACGTCCATCAACAGATAAATGGATAAAGAAAATGTGGTATCTACACATAATGGAATACTACTTGGCTATAAAGCTGGGTTAATAGTAACTTTAAAGGATTTTGGGTTTGATGGGCCCTGAAGAAAAGAAGCATAAACGAGCATAGGGGGTATAGATATGGATAACCTTTGGTAATTGTACTGTGCCTTGAAATTGCAGTCTTCCTAAAATTTTAAACTATGTTTTCCTTTTTTCTCTTTATGTCTTGTATGCTGCCTCATATTCCCCAGAAAATTTTCAAAAAGAAAGAAATCAAAGAATTTTACAGAGGACACCTGCATACCTACCACCCGGATTCTACTAGTAATATTTAACTATACTTTGTTCATCACATATGTATTTTGATTTTTGATATATTTCAGAGTAAGATGCATATATTACTACACTTTCCTCTACTGCACTATACATATCAAAGTTTGATAGTTACTTCAAAGTTATTTGATAGTTACTAAGTACTTTGTATTTGATAGTTACTAGGTATTCAATAGTTTGATGGTAATGTCCAAGGTATTTTGCAAATACATTCAATAGTTTATATACCAACACTGACTGCCTTTTTCTCTGTACTCTTGCCAACAGAGGCCTTAGTGTAAGTTTTTTAAAATCTCTTTGCTATTGTAATAGATACAAAGAATTTCCCTTTAATTGGTAGTTATTTTATTATGAGCAAGGTTGTGAGAATATTCATAATTTATAAACTGTATTTCTTTTCCTATGACCTGTTTGATCATGTCCTTCATGGATGTCATATATTTATTATTTTTAGTGCACCATTAAACTTTTTTCTTTTTGTTATTGATATTTTAATGACTATTAAAGGAATTAAATCTTTTCCCCCATCATATGTGTTGCAAGTGTTTTTCATTTGCTTGAATTTTGACTTTGTTTACAGGTTGAGTATCCCTTGTCTGAAACACTTGGGACTAGAAGTATTTCAGATTACGTATTTTGGGATATTTGCATATACATAATGAGATATCTTGGAGATGGGACCCAAGCATAAACACAGAGTTTCATATATACTTTCATATAAGCACAAAGTTTCATAAATACATTTCATATATACCTTATACACATAGCTGAAGCTAATAGTATATAATATATTTAGTGCATCAATGTTTTGTCTTCAACCTTTCACATGAGGGCAGGTATAGAATTTTCCATTGTTGCATCACAGAGGCATGCAAAAAGTTTCAGATTTTGGTAAATAGTGGATTTTCAAATTATAAATATTCACCCTATAGTATATTTTCTTCTCAGAAACTTTTATAATTTTATCCTATAAATGCTTCTAGTACTTTCATGGTTTCAAGTTTTTTGCTTTTTAAACTTTGATGTATTGACAGATATTTTAAATCATTAAACTATATAATTTTAGAAATAAAAACTATGTAACTAGTATCATCAGACTACAAACTCCTCCTGATTCATAGCTCTGCCAAAATAATAACCACAGCACAAGACAGGAGCAGCTGCAGCTGTCTTTCTTATAGCAATAACCACCTTAACTTATTGGATAGAGGGGAAAGAAACAAAGAGAGATAGTGGCTTTGGGCATCATCTTCATAGCCTCCTTCTTATCATCTTTCTGTGCTAATATGATTGAGCAGAGACCAGAAAAAGGCAGAAGGTGTGTGTCTTGGTTACTTTTCTCTCGTTGCTCAGGCAAAATACCAAATACACAAAGTTAAAGGGGAAAGGACTATTTAGCTCACAGTTTGTAGAGGTTTCAGTCCATACTTGGCTGGCTCCAAGGCAGGGTGGCACATGGCAGAGGGGCAGCAGTTTATGGTGCAGGAAGATAGCAAAAGCAACAAGGTGAGAGTGGGGGGATAAGACTCATTGTGTCCCTTACACTGTATGCAGACTACCCGCCCTAGGGCAGGTGTAGCACTCCCACACTTAATCCTAGCCATAACTATGCCAAACCAATCACTGGACTGATTTACTAATCACACACCTTTAATCCCAGCATCATACACTCTAGATGTGACCACCTCTAGAAAAGGCCTATGACCCTCTGAGGCTTTGGTGGGACATCCAGACACAAACCCTAACCGTGTGAGACTGGACTTGTCCATCTCTTGCACTTGTATCACAATTCACTAATCAGTATACCATGTAAATGTTATAGTTTTCAATCATATATCTCTTTGCTCATAACATTCTCTGTTCAAATGGCCTTTCCCTCCTCCTCACATCTTAAAATCCTATACTTTTAAGGCTCAATTCAAATATTATCTCTTCTGTGATGCCATCATTGATTTCCTTCTTC
>PVLD010035945.1:0-11360 GCA_004027595.1 Dinomys branickii | reverse complement strand
GGCTCTTGGTTTGGCTTGTTGCTCTTTTTCTAAGAGTTTGAGGTGTATCATTAGGTTATTTATTTGCTCTCTTTCTATTTTCTTTGTATATGATTTCATTGCTATAAATTTCCCTCTGAGGACTGCTTTCATTGCATCCCACAGATTCCGATAGGTTGTACTTGTGTTTTCATTTATTTGTAGGTAATTTTTAATTTCTACTTTAACTTCTTGTGTAACTCATTGGTTATTCAGTAGGTTGTTGTCTAATTTCCACGTGTTTATGTGGTTTTTGGAGTTCTCTTTGTCATTAATTTCCAATTTTATTGCACTGTGGTCCGATAATATGCATGGGAGAATTTGAATTCTTTTGCATTTAGGTAGATATGCTCTGTGGGCTAGAATGTGGTCTATTTTGGAGAAAGACCCATGTGCAGCTGAGAAAAATGTGTATTCTGATGTGGGGTGGAACACTCTATATACATCTACTAAGTCCATTTGTTCACACTTTTGGTTCAGGTCTGTTATTTCTTTGCTGAGTTTCTATCCGGTTCACCTGTCTCTTTGCGTCAGAGGGGTGTTTAGGTCCCCTATTACAATAGTGGTATTAGTTATTTGATTTTTTACGTCTGTCAAGATTTGCCTTGTAAAGTTAGGTGCTCCATGGTTTGGTGCATAAATATTTAGGATTGTTACCTCTTCCT
Organism: Dinomys branickii; assembly: GCA_004027595.1. Classification (NCBI taxonomy): domain Eukaryota; kingdom Metazoa; phylum Chordata; class Mammalia; order Rodentia; family Dinomyidae; genus Dinomys; species Dinomys branickii. Next base: position 10,677 of record PVLD010035945.1, on the reverse strand, counting down.
CTTGTAGCTTTCCCCTAACTAGTATGTAGTGGCCTTCTTTATCTCTTTTGATTGTTTTTGGTTTTAAGTTTACATTGTTTGCAAACATAATTGCTACCCCTGCTTTTTTCTGGGGACCTGTTGCATGGAGAATTGTTTTCCAACCTTTAACTTTCAACCTGTGGATTTCTTTTTGAGTAAAATGTGTTTCCTGTATACAGCATATCATTGGATTGTGTTCCTTAATCCACTCTTCCAATGTTTTCCTTTTGACTTTTGAGTTGAGGCCATTTACATTAATGGTTATCAACATTATATGTTGGCTTATTCTAGTCATGTTATTTACTTGAAGTTTTCCTTCTTTTGCTGACTGTTTAACCACTTGTTCTTTTTAGGGAGTTATTTCTATCACTGTTCTTGGGATTGTGGTCTCTTTTTTCTCTGTCTAGAATATCTTTTAGTGCTTTTTGCAATGCTGGTTTGGCACTCATGAAGTTCTTCAGTTGTTCTTTGTCGTGGAAATATTTTATTTCTCCATTGAATTTGAGGGATAATTTTGCAGGATACATCAGTGTGGGTTGGAAGTTGTTTTGTCTCAGAATCTGTAGTATCTCGCTCCAAGCTCTTCTTGATTTCATGGTTTCCGTTGAGAAGTCTGCTCTGATTCTGATGGGCTTTCCTTTATAGGTGATCTGTTTCATTTCTCTAGCAGCTTTTAATATTGTGTTCTTTTGCTGGATATCTAGGATCTTGACTATTATATGCCTGTGTGTGTTTTTCTTTGGGTTATGGATCATTGGGGTTCTATATGCCTCGCTTAACTGAACTTCAGTATCTTTTACCTTGTTTGGGAAATTTTCTGCTATTATTTCAGCAAATATTCTTTTTATATCGTTTGTGAGATCTCCTGCTCATTCACACACTCCTATAATTCAATATTGTTACATTTTGCCTCATCTTGGAGCTGTTGGATTGACTTTTCTTGTGTCTTTGATGATAGCATGACATTCTTCCTTTCACGCTCATAAGCTGCCATGCTGTCTTCAAGTTCTGAAATTCTATCTTCAGTTTCATTTAAATGGTTTTGCATGATTGCAGCGTTAGTTTTCAAATCCTGGCATTCTCTTTGGGCCTGTTTCATTCTTGGTAATTCATTTCTAAATTGCTCTTTTAACGTTTCCATTTGTTTCCTATTTTCTTCTAGTCTTTTGTCTATTTCTTCTCTATGTGTACGGAACATTTATTCCATCATTGTTTTCAGCTCGTTTTTTGTCTGAGAAATCATTGCAGGTATGTGGCTTATTTCTGCTTTCAGTTCTTTTATGGCCTGTTGGAGTTGTTTCATTTTGGATGCAATCGTTTCATAACTTGCAGGTATGTTTCTTCCTGGTTCCCCTGTATCCTCGCATTCAAAACTTGTTCTGGGTGGGGTTGAGTTTTGAGACTGCATTTTGTTCCTCTGTTTTCCGATTTTTGGGTATCAGATTCAAAATTTTGAGCTATAAATTCCCCCGGCAGTTCAGCAGGCAAAGGTCTGCTGTAGAGGCTGCTCCAATGATTCCTTCTGTTTGGAAGAACATCCCTTAAGCTGTCTGCTGAGATTTCTGCTTCTACTCTCTACCCCGAGACCTGTCTGGGATGCAGAAATAGCTCGCCTCCCCAGGGACCTTGCAGGCAGGACACTCATGTGTTACTCCCTGAGTGGAGCTCCTTCCCCCCTCACAAATCCCGTCAGGGCGCCTAGCTAGCTCTTCCTACCCAAGGGATCCTGCAGTCATTAAAGCTGCTTGGATGTCCCTCGCTGGGCAGAGCTTCTTCCCGACTCAGGAAAAACCAGTTAGGGCACCCAATCAACTCACCCTGGGATCGTGCAGACAGGAATGCCGTTCAGATGTATCTCACTGGATTGAGCTTTTTCTCGACTCAGAAATCCTGCCGACCTCAGCTGCCACAGTTCGCGGGGCACCGGCTGCGGGGGTGGGGCTCTGAGCGGGATCCCGGACCGCTGCCCAGATTGGCGCAGTCTGCCCCAGTAGCACGTTCTCTGAGTTTACTCTGCTCCGCCATCTCCAACAAATCCTGGTTACAGCCTCCTCCGAGCTGATTGGGTTCAGGAGCTGGAAGCGTCCATTCCACCACAATCGCTCTCTCAGCTGTATGTGGATTGAGCCGAGCTGTGGCCCAAGTGCAGCACCGATCCCTCGGGCGCCCAGCTCTCAGGATCCGCTCACTTCTCGCAGTGCGGCTTGTCCAGCCGGCCCTTTAATGCTCAGGCTGCGGAGAGCAACCCGATCAGTTGGAATTTTGCATCCATGGACCGGGCACCCGCGCACAAAGGATTGGTCTCTGGGAGAGTTTCCCTCTGCCGCTCACCTGGTCGCCATCTTCCCAGAAGTCTCTACTTCTCTTGACTGTGAAGGGTCAGCAAGGCTTGGCACACATACACTAGGTTGATAGCAATTTGAGGAAATAGAGGGCACAATTGGGACCCACACGTCACTGGTTAAAAAGTCTGTCAAATGCACACTTACATCTACAGGCTCTTTAGACAGGCTCTGTCTACCAATTCTGCTCTGCTGCTGACTGTCTTGCCTAGAGTAGGGCAATCCACTCTGGCTGTACATACGGAGTCCAACATCTCCCTCACTATCCTGGAATCTGCATAATGCTGGAGAGGTGGTTGTTCATTCTGAATGTGTTGCTGTGGGCACGTTTCTTAGGCACCCACCTCTCCACAACCCAAGTATGTGAACTCATTGATGGATGTGGGAGTGACATAATCAGATTTGGATTTGAACAAATTTGTCATGCAGGATGCAAGAAGACTAGTTGGGAGGGTATTGGAAGAGTTGAGGACAGAAGTGAAAGTGACTTAGACTACAGTGGCACAGCAGAAGGAAGGAAGAGAATGGATTTGGGACTTACTGAGGTGGTCATTTATATGGAACAGGTTGACTAAGTGGAGGTTGTGGCTAAGGAAAAAGTGTGTCAGTAATTAGTATGTTAAATTAATTGAATAAAATTAAGAAGATTTAATCCAGAATTATTCAGGGGATCTGCATGAGACTTGACAACAAGATGAAAAAGTTCATGTTCAGAAAACTGGTAAAGAAGAAATGAATAAAAGAAAAGCTGGATAAAAGTGTGAAATGATAAGAAGTAGCATTTCATTTATTCACCTGCAAAATATTTATAGTATTAAATATGTGGTCATGACTATTCTGGTGGCTAGAGATGCATCTATAACAAGACAGTGTACTTTCATAAAGACGCCAATTATTTGGTAAAAAAGCTGACCCAATGTAGCTGGCAAGCACATACTGTCAAAACTACTTATCTATGCAATTAGAAAGTAGATGAGCCCAGAGCCTTTTGTGATAAGACATAACAGTAGAATGGGGAGAGGAAGCCTCTCTGACATTATGTATGTTTGACTTTTTTTAAACGAGAGCAGCTCTGGCTATTTCAGAGTAGAAGTATCACGGTCAAATCTCCCAAGTGTCATTCTGAAAGAGAGCCAGATGGTTCTCAAACCTCTTAGAAGGGTCAACATCAAGCCTCTTAGCATCCCTTGAGAGGAACTGATGGGTCAGATTTCTTTGGTGGTATCTATCAGAAGTAGTCTTGTTTAGTGCTCTTGGGGACTGCTTAGATGTGTGTTTGTAAATTGAGAGCTGGAGAAGATAGCTCAGGGCTAGCAGAGCCTGGGAACCTGGTGATGGAGCTGACATGGTGATTGTCTTTTTGAGTCCTCTTGGGAAAGGGCTTTACTCCAGCACCTGTCGTGGCCACACGTCCCACTTTCTGTTCTCCACACTGGGCAGAAGGAGCAACTCCTAGCCCTGGTACCTCAGAGACTCAGATGCTCTTGTAGTCCTGAGCTGCATTTTAACCAGCAAATACTGCCCGATTTAACACAATTGTGGTGAGAATTGGATGGCCTTTAACCTGAGATTCCCAGACCTGTTTGGATAAAAATGTCCTGTGTGGGAAATGAGAAGGCCTTAACCCTAAGGGCTTGAGCAGCTTGGCTGGGAGCCCTCACCTGAGAGTCCATGAATGACTTGCTCAGTCACCCAAGATGCTTCTTGTTTCATCTATTTTTCTAATATTCAGACACAACTTGCCAAGACAAGATTCACTTAGTCACAAGCAACCCAAGGTCATAGTCAGTGCCTCAAGACAGCGCTGAGCAATCTTGGATACTGGCCAGCAGATCCCTTGCACATGGTAGGGCCATGGATTTGATTCAGGACTATTAGTTTTAATTGACTTGAACATTGATAGTCTGTGGAAAGACTCTTGGAAATGAAAACAAATTTTCTGTGTTTTTTAGGCAACGGTTACAGTGAATAAGAAAAGGATGATCAAAGTTGCTATATTGAGAGCCCCACCTTGTCACATTGGAGAGAAGTCTTAGTCATCATGGGGGATATTCTGGAGAATCCACCCACTGGTTCTGGGAAGATGTAGCAATTTTCCATTTGTGACTTGGGATTTTAGCACATAGATAAGTGGGCAAGAAAGTTGGAAAACCATCTGTGGATATGAAAGAAGGGATTGGATAGTAATTTACCAACAACACAGACAACTGTTCTCTTGCCAATCTGTCATGGGTACTTACATTTCTGCTCCTTGATCCCACTTCCCACCCCTGCCATGTCCTTACTGTAAGCTGTGGGGACTAAAGCCAAAGACAGTGGCTCAGTAGATTCAAGGAGGCAGTCACCAGTGCAGATGGAAAAGGTGGACCAGGGAGGGATGGAAAGGCCTCTGTCTAGGGGCGAGGAAGCAAGTGGCTGTCATCTCTGTGGAGGTACTGGCTAGAAATCAGCATTTGTGTTAGCCAGGGACCCAGAGGCACTCACCATCCAGGAACTCCTCCCCTCCCTCCCTCCTGTCCCACTAGGAGTTCTGTGCAGGCCAGTGGTGAAGAGTGGGATAGCTGTGTTGATTATGGTGACTTGGGGGTACCTTTAACTTTATATTATTTCTATAGGTTACTTAGGTAGACTATAAATTAATTTTTCACAAATGAATGCACAAGATACCACCTTTTTCTTCACAGTGTATATTGTACAGTATGAGTTCCAGGCCAGAGCTCTGGGGACCAGACATATGCTTGGTCTACTTTTTTTGCACTCATGTGATACCTCTTCCATTTGTATGACTCACCTTCTCTTTCCATTATCTCCTTCATAGACAAGTAGGCAGGACTCGACCCCCTCATAGGTCTGGCTGAATCCTTATCTCTTTGTGTCTGTACTTTAACAGGGACCTCATGGATCTTGCAGACTGAGTTATTTTAGCCCCATGAGAAAGGAGAAAGGGGCCCTTCATAGGTTCTTTTAAGCATCAGCTTATTCTCCACCTATTTACCAATAATCTGGCGCTGCGCTGCTGTTATTAAAGTGTAGTTCTGTGTCCTGTTGTGGCATCGGTTCTTAGGTGTCTACTTCCCAGAAACCCAGAACTCCAAACACACAGGTGTATGAGTGACCATTTAACAAACTATGCATCAGTTACTCTCTGTGCATCCTATATTACTTAACTCATTTTACTCTCACAGGGTTTTGATAAGGCATGTTTTTGCCCTTACTTCCATTTTACAGAGGAGGACAGTGAGACACACATATGAGGAACATGCAGAAGAGTAATTCTGAAGCCAGACAGTTTAGCAACAGAACTTACACATGACCCTTCTCCTACAGCCTACGGTAAAGTGCATCCAGTTTGAGAAAGGATTTGTTTTAGACCAGTATTGATGGGATGGTTGTGGTCAGATATTGCTGAAATCAGTCATTACCAAACACACTTCAAGAAGCTAGTGGGACAAATGACTACATTTTAGGAAGAGTCCTTTTGCCAAAAGACCACAGGATGAGGAGATCTAAATCATCTATCCTCTGTTATAATGAAACTCAAGTAGACCAAACCCCAAAAGATTCTGGTATTAAATACAAGAGAAAATAATAGCTGTAGAATGATATTTGTCAAACATTTGTCCAAGAAACCCTAACTTTGGAAGCCTTTAGTAGATGTAGAAAGAACTTCATGGTCAAGTAAGTTTGAGAAACTATGCTTTATGTAGATGAAAATTCATTTCCTTGTTGCAGGACTTTTCAGAACCTTTGATATGCTGATAGTCACAGCGGATCTCCTAGATGGTGGTGGAGCACGCCTCTTTTCTTCAAACTGATTTGCCTACAAAATTTATCCTTCTCTATTCCTCCAGCGCAAACCCATATTTCATTTGCTTAGGACATCTCTTAGGAAGAAAGGCTACCCTGGGCTTACAGTAGATTGCTATAGAACACAGCAAATTCTTCAAGTAGGAACACATTTTCTATCTTACTGTAGCCGTAGCCCACACTGTACACACCAAGGGCCAGTCACATTGTTGTCTTTAATCACTTTCTTAGGGAAGCATGCCCAACATACTGAAGTGTCCTCACCCAAAGGAGAAACACACCTGTTTTCTTCTTTTACAAGATGCTCCTAACTGCTCACAGTGAAACTCTTTATTGTAGTCCTTGTTTTTCAGTTATATCAACATTACTTCATTTTAACCTATTGGGTGATTTATTTTTAGCCTCAAATCCAATTAATCCAAAGGTGTTGAGGAAGCTGATCCAACATGTTTGTCTATTTAACCCTTTTGTAGTGAAAGTACTGAGCGTTCCCTCTTCTGCTCGTAATTGCTGCTCTACAACCATAGCTGATTAGGAAAGAAGGGACAAAAATGCAAGTGGCGGGGTTCCAGTACCACAGAGGTCACAAGATATTTTAGAGAGCACTAAAGTTGGAGAGGTGAAGATAACAATAAGAAATGTGTTTCCCATTTCATCTGTTCACAGTGGCTTACACATGGGGCTGCAATGAGACCCTGTTGGAAACAGAAGAAGTGAAATAAAAGCTTGAAAAACAATCTCATTTTATAGATTCAAACATTTTAGGGGAACTATTTGCTTTAAATTAATTCCAAGGCCCCACAGTGAAGTATGGATCATTTCTTCATTTTTCTGTAGTGGAGGGTGTAGGGACAGAGGGATATTGAAAGAGCTTTGAAGTGTTTTGATTCAAACCAATCTTCTGCGGAAAGGCGGGGAGAGAGGGGTGTGAAAAAATATACCATTTGGCAAATTCTCAAAATAGTTTTTCTTTCATTTCCCTCAGCCTATTCCTTTTCCTTCAGATTCTTAATTCTGAGATAGGAATTATGAAGGATCCAGGCAGTGCTTATTCTTAGTTCAAAGTTCTGAAAAGCAAATGTCCAGAATATTCTAGATGAATCTGATCAACTAGATAAAATTTGAGTGGTTCAGGTACAGAGGAGAGGGCTAGCAGAGCCCATCTGATGTCTCCAGAGACCAGAGCAGGTACCACCTGCATAAGGGCAAGGGTGGGCAAGCAGACTGCTGAGGCTGGATCGGTTAGGTTGGATTTGTGCCAGCACCAGGAGGACCAGAAAGACACCTTCCCTTCCATGCCCTCCGTTTCTTTCCTCTTCCCTCCTCTCTCCTCCCAGCCTTCCCCTCTCATTTCCCTTTCCGTTTCCCATGATGAGGAAAGTTATCCATGACGAAAATCTCATGGCAAGACCTGCTTTGGGATAGTTAAAATTTTAGAAAGGTACTTCAGCAATAGTTATAGTTATTTGATAATAGATGTAGTTCAACATCTATTACTGTATATATATATATATATATATATATATATAGAGAGAGAGAGAGAGAGAGAGAGAGAGAGAGTTAAACAATACAGCTATAGCTATAGGCAGACCCCCCAGCAAGGCCCAAAGAAACAAACATTGTAATTATTTGCAGTTTAATGCATGGGTATTCTTACTCAGTAGGTAAAGATGAATTATGAATACTTTTACATTAGACTAGGTCAGGTTTTGCACTCATAAAAACCTTTGATTTCAGAACTTTTGATGTTGGCATCTGGGATAATGGCGTGAAGTTTTAAATCATCTTTAACTTATAGGTATACTGTATCCATTTTACGTGCACTAGTGGATGCAATTCAATAATTGTATTCGCTTATAATCAATGGGTGCAGTATTTCTATCTTTTCTCATGCCTTCCCATTCCAAGTCCCAGGCAACTGGCCTGCTCGGAATCATCATAGGTTAAATTTGTCTTTCTAGAGTTTCTTGTTAATGAAATCATACAATATTTTCTCTGTGTATGTCTGGCTTCTTTTGGTCAGCTTGATGTTTTGGAGATTCTTCCACTTTGGTGGATGTATCACTGGTGCATTCTTTTTTTTTTTTTGGTACCAGGAATTGAACTTAAGTCCTTGCACTTGTCTGGCAGATGCTTGTGGCTCTGACCTGTACCCCTGGCCCTGGTGCATTCTCTCTCTCTCTGTCTCTCTCTCTTTAAATCCCTGAATAGCGTTCCACCATTAGAATAGCAGTTTGCTCATTCTTGTACCTGTTATTGAGATATTTGCATTATTCATTTTGGCTTCATTTACAAATGGTGGTTCTGTAAACATTTGCATACACATTTAAAGATATTTCTTTGAGTAAGTAACTACAAGTAGAATTGCTTGGTCCAAAGTAAGTGCATTCTTTATTTTATAGGAAACTCTAAAGCTGTTTTCTAATGGCTCTATCATTTTGCCTTTGCACCTGCAGTATGTGAGAGTTCCAGTTGCTCCATATTTTCGCTTACATTAGGTATTGTCAGGTTTTTTTTCTTTTTAACATAGAGCTGTTCTAGTAACATCAAGATGTCTTCATTATGATTTTAATTTGCATTTTCTTAATGCTCAGTATCTTCATGTGTGCTTATTTACCATTGTTATATTTTATTTTGTAATTTATCCATTCAATTATTTCTGCTTATGTTTTGGAGATGTAAGGGTTTTATTTTTTAAAAATCCACTCTGGATATAAGTCCTTTATCAGAAAATGTTATATCTTCATAGCAATCCTTTGGACTTTTTTTTATTTTAAAAGTAAAGGAATGAAAACATATTAGCAAACAGACAGCCATTTACAAATTAGCACAAGAATACTACAAGCAAAACCGAATCACAGACAAGGTGACAGGGAATTAACAATGGTTGTTGTATTACATATTGATAACTTCAAGGTGTATACTTAAGAAAACAAATAGACATGCAAGATTGATCAAACAACTAATCATTAACTGTTCCTTAAGGGTAAGCAATAGAGGTTTAAGCAATATTAAATAACTTAGTTACAGTTACACAGCTGCTCAGAGAGGGGGTTTGAAATTATGTCCATTATTGAGTGCTTGATCCATGTAATTCGTTCTGTGCTAAGTGTTTCATGTGGAGTAACTTAAAATAACCATCCCAGCAATCCTACGAAATGAGTAATGTCATTTAACAGTGGAGGCCTGAGAGTTGGAGATTATAATAAACACCCTAGCGGATGCCACACCATTCTTAGCCTCAACCTTCCTGTCTTACTTCAACTACTTTTAGGATTCATAATTTCAAAGGGTCTGCATTGATTCTGAAATTGGTGACACTTCTGGGAAGCTTGGTTCTTCACTGGCCTGGATAGGAAATATTAGCTTCTATACACAAAAATTTAGGAAAGAATTGTGATCATCTTTTTTTACGTTTCTATTGTCCAGTTCTGCAAGATTGTTTCCTGGGAAGCTGGTTTAGAATGCAGTGCCACAGCATCCTTGGGCACTTGCAATATACTTGGGCACCTATTCAACCAAATATTTCTAAAAACACACCATCTTGATTTTGATCCTTTGTCTGATTTTATAACCTTAACTCAACGATTTTACTCCTCTGATGACTGCTTTTAGTTTGACAGGCTAATTTTTGCGTTGCTTATAAAATTTGCTTTTTATAATAACTTTAAAAAACGGTGCCACTAGCTTCTAAAACAGCCTAATATGACCCTCACTTCTCTTCTCCTGTTGGTATCACTTCTTTAGAGTTGCATCTCTTATCATTTGCTTTCTGTACACTTTCTTGTAAAACTAGACAGTGACTTTTCTTGGTACATTGTCATCTCCATAGATATCTCTGTGCATCTGACTCATTGTCGCCCTCTCTTTCTCTTCTTTCTCACACACAGGGAAGACACAACACACAGAACCCACACATTTAGTGTTAGAAAACTTTCATACCATGGCCTGGTGTCCTGTGATACCAGAACCCTAAGAGAAAATTCTGTAAGTCACTTTTCTTCTTCATCTCAGAGAGAAATCTAAACATGTAGCTTGTCTAGTGAGAACAATGAGTTATTGAGTGATGAGTCATTCAAAAGTTGGGCTATGTTTATAAAAATGTTAGATTTCTCATGGAAACAATGAACTAGGATATTTGAAATATGAACCTTTTAGGTCATGAGGTCATAAGCTTCTCTGTCAAGCAAATAATTTGGAATGGCTCAACTGCTTTCGTTCTAGCCCATAAGATTAGTCTTCTCTTCATTGGTTTACTTTAAAAGGGGAATTTAAAACTTTTTTTTTTTTTTTGTCTGTCCAGCCAATATTTTAATTTTTTTTTTATTTTAGAAACATAAAAGTACAAAAACATATTGACAAACAGACACCCATTATCATAGAAAATAGTACAATCACAACTAATCTATAGACAAGGTGATATGGTCTCAACAGTAGTTGTTGCTTTATCCATTGATATCTTCGAATTGTAGATGTATGGACCCATATACAGACATGCAAATTTAGT
>PVLD010035944.1:0-11365 GCA_004027595.1 Dinomys branickii | reverse complement strand
TATTCCTCTTCTGGGTATTTTCCCAGAAGATCTGAAAACATCATATCACTCTGATATATGTGCACCCATGTTTATAGCAGCACAATTTGTAATAGCTAAAATGTGGAAGCAACCCAAGTGTCCATCCACAGAAGACTGGATTAAAAAATTGTGGCATTTTTATATAATGGAATATTATTCAGCTATAAAGAAAGACAGTCTTGGGGACTTTGTAGGCAAGTGGTCAAAACTGGAGTCCATACTCATAAGTGAAATAAATCAGCGATACATGTGCAGGCAATGTATTGCATCACTGGTGTAAGAACCCGAGAGTGGGAATATAAACTAAGAGACAGGAAGGAAATCTGTTCAAAAACAAAGAACAGATGAGACGAGGGAAAGGAGAAAAGAAAGAGACAAAAATGTATGTATGTATATATGAATATACATATATGCAGGAGGGCTAACATGGTTCTACTATTGTATTATATCACTTAATGCTAAGGAATAATTGATGACGGGTTATTTGATCAATATTGTATGCCTGTATGTGTTATCCTGAACACACACTTCAAAGATATCAATATGCAAAGCTTTGCCTAGCAAGCGCAGGGTCCTGAGTTAGATCCCCAGTACCGCAAAAAAAAAAAAAATGCAAAGCAGCAACTATTGGTGGTTTTTTGTTGTTGTTGTTGTTGTTGTTGTTGTTCGCCTGTTTTGTTTTCTGTCTGGATTTTTGGTTTTTGTGTTTTTCTGTTGTTGAGAGGATTGTCTGACCAATTTTGCATGTCTGTATATGGGTTCATATATTTACACTTCGAAGATATCAATGGATAAAGCAATAACCACTGTTAAGACCATATCACCGTGTCTATAGATCAGTTGTGGTTGTACTATTTTTTATGCTAATTGTTGTCTGTTTGTTAATATGTTTTTGTACTTTTATTTAAAAAAAAAAGAGATCTATAGTGATCATCTTACCACGTGTGAAATGTAGGATCCCTAAGAGCAGGAAGAGCAGCTGTTGTGTGCCTCCTGATGAGATGTAATATTCACCTTAACATAGCCTTGCCAGGAATACTTTAAACACAACTCGAACATCATGGAGTTGTTTGACCTGGACTCCACTTTATGGGTGTATTAATCAGCTTCCCACTGCTGAGACAAAATGCCTGACACATAACTAAAGGGAAGGATTTATTTTGGTTCCAGGTGGACAGACATGGTAGAGGGACAGGGCAGAAGACAGCTACTTACCTTGTGGCAGCCAGAAGCAGAGAGAATATGAAGCGAATACAAAGACCAAGGGAGGAAGAGGCTGAAGACAAGAATATAGTCCTTCCGGGTCATGCTCCCAGTGACCTCTTTCCTCCAGCCTCACCTGCTAATAGCACGGCAGCTATGAGCTCATTGGTGGGTTAATCTGTTGATGAGGTTAACACCCGGAGAGCTGACCCCTTTGCACAAGCCCACCTCTGAGCACATGAGCTGTGTTTGTGGAATATTATCCATCGAAACCATGATAATGAGAAACACAGAAGATAGACAACTAAGGCAAAAGACACTATAAAGAAAGAGTCAGACAGATTAATAATATGGAACATTCTATGAGACAACTGGCCTGGTCTTTTTCCAAAAGTTAATGTCGTTAAAAAAGAAAGTAGGAATGCTTTAGAGTGGTGATTACAACTGTGACGCACAAACTTTAATTGGACCGTAATTTTAAAAAGAGCAAGGGTTGGGGGTGTAGTTCAGTGGAAGAACACTTGCCTAGGATGTGTGGGGCTCTAGAGTTGAGCTGCAGCTCTGCAACAAACGGACAATAAAACTAATGAAAAACTGACAGAAACAGAGTGTTCTCTTTCATAGCACGTACACTAGAATTGGAACGATACAGAGATTAGTACGGCTCCTGTGCAAGGATGACAAGCAATTTGTGAAAGAGCCCATGTTTTTCCATAAAGGAGAATGAAATCTTATCACTTTCAGGCAAACGGATGGAACTGTGTCCTGTTAAGCAAAATAAGGCAGACCCAGAAAGACAAGTATAGTGTGGGTTTTTTTCTTACATATGGGAACAAAACAAACAAAAAGACCCGGAAGTAGAAGACAGAATAATCGGAAAGAGGAAGGGGGAGGAGGGAAGGCAAGAAGAGATACAAGGAGGGTAAATACCATCAAAGCATGATATATGCATGTATGGAAATGTCACAGTGAAACACATTAATCTGTGGGGATTTTTGGCGGGGTACTGAGCGTTGAACTCAGGACCTCGTGCTTGCCAGGCAGGTGCTGTGCTCTGAGCTATACCCCCAGTCCTAAAACACATTAATTTGTGCACTTAATATACATTAATAATTATAATTTTAGAACAAGCGAAAGTTTAAAATAACAAATGGAGAAAGGTGATAGGTATTTAATGTTATGGAATTGTTAATTTTCTTAGTCGTGATAATGGCATTGTGGTTTTGTAAAAGAATGTTCTTACTTTTTAGGATGCAAAACCTGAATTTATGTGCAGGTAACTGAGTGATATCTATATCTCCCAGATGGTTGGGTATACATATAAAATATTTATGTAGGGAGGGAATATAAACATGGCCCAGCAATAACATCCACAGACCTGGGTGGTGAGTGTAACAGTGATCATTGTACTGTTTTTTCAGCTTTTCTGTGTTTTTGAAACTTTTCATGCTAATGTGGAAGAAAAAAGAAGTTGATGTATAGTCTGGGTCATTTTGAGAGGGGCTTCTGTATTGCAGGCAAAAGTTTGTTTCTTTAGGTCATTTTCTTAGAATAGTCATTTCTCAGGGGCAAGTTTCTTCCAATCTCTGTCCAATCTCTGTCCCTGAGATTGCATTAGTCAGCTTTCTGACACTGAATCACAATACTCGACAAACAATTTAAAGGAGGAAAGTTTTATTTTGGCTCATGGTGTCAGAGAGTTCAGTCAATCGTTGGGTGGTATTGTTGCTTTTACACCAATCGCGAGGGAGAGATATGGTAGAAGGGCATTTTAGAGGAGAGTTGTTCATCTCATGCCAGTGAGAAAGCAGAAAAAGGCAGAAATCAGAGGAAGAGGCCAGGGAATTGATATAGTCCCCAGGGTCCTGCACGCCACATCCCACCCAGCAGCATGCTTGACTGTGGAGAAGGACGTTCTTCAGTTAATCTTTCAATGTATTGCCTTAGGCATAACGTAGCCTTGGTTGTTGTGTTCTGGAGGAAGTCTAGTAGAAGCTTTGTAAGCCCTGGTGTTGACACTAAATGTTTTGCTGTGATATGTGGAAAGGAATGGTGACATGATGGCTATCTAGTCAAGTCTCAGGCCTATGGTAATGGAGTTGCATTGTTCTTGCTAAAACGATTGATATTCACGCATTAGCCCAGTTGCCTCTTTTGTTTTGTCTCAATCAAAGGTTACTGAAAATGTGATTCAAGGCTGCAGTTCAAGAGGCTGTGAGCCCCCTGATCCCAGAATATTGTCTCTCTTGTATTTCTTTTTCTTCTGACTTTTTTATTCATCTGCAGGTACCTCGTCCTCAGGACCTGTTTACCCTGGACAGAAACGGATACTAGACCAACACTTGACTAATCTGCTAGATGCTTCTCAAGCCAACCAAGCTGACAAACCACATTAACCGTCACAGAGGGCAAAGTCTCACTGGCAAACATTTTGGATGAGGGGAAAGATAGTGTGTGCAGAGCATTCTCAGAATTTGGTGTATAAGATTTTCTTTTTGAGTACAAGAACCCTGACCTCCAGCAATACCTTGTTTTTCATGGACCAGAGATCCACTCTTTCACCCTCTCCAGAGACTGTACCTTGAGTTTCCTGTTGCTTGTGGGGAGGGATAGTGACCCCACTGAGCCAAAAGGACAGCAGCTTCTTAAATACCCTCTCAATAGATCACCCTATTTGTAGCTCCAGTGTCGCCTGTGTTTCCAGTAGAATTTGTTGTTGCTCTTGCTGACTTTGGGGGTGTTTAGATTTGCAAGTCAGTGGGGGTACTTGGCTTTCTCCATTGCTGCTTCAAACGTATGTTTTCAGTTGTGCCGTTACTACCACTTGACCATACAGAAATTTTCAGCTTCAAAAATGTTGTTACTGTTGTCTCCTTTTCTGTTTTTCTGGTGGGTTGGTGCATTTTTTAAAAAGTGCACTTTGCTGCTATTTGATTGTGATTTCAGGAAACAGCAGAGGCTAATGCATACAGTCAGCCCATCACACTTCACTAGAAGTCGATCTGATGCTCTTTGGTCTCTGCTGCGCACACTAGTTTGAAAGTTATCCGTTATCTCTATTCTTTTAATGGGCTATTCTTAAAATTTTAATATTTTCACCTTACCTAACCAGTCTAAATGTAATCAATAGTCCTTTCTTCCTGATAGATAATGCAAAGACTATAGAATGTTTTAGCTTTGATCTCTTCTTCTACATTTTTCATGTCACTTATGTTTCTTTTTCTTGCCCTGCTGGGAATAGAACCCAGGACCTTCACAATGAGCTACATCCGCAGCTCATTTTTGTTTTTATTTTGAGACAGAGTCTTGCTAAGTCACTACGTTGTCTAGGCTAGCCTCAAACTTGCCACCCTACTGCCTCAGTCTCTCAGAATACTAGGATTACAGATGTGCACCACTGCACCTATCTTTTCATGTTACTTCAGTCTAATATGCTAGTTCTCAATACTTTCTAACACCTTTTTCAAAGTAATCAGTCCCTTTATCTATGTTTCTGCCTTCATTTATATCTATCTCTATATAGAACTATACTCTTTATATAAATAGCTCTCTATGTACATAGCTTTCTCTCTAGTTCTATGAATGAGGCATGATTCACTTGAAAGGTAAGCATTTAAACTAAAAATGTTTTACAGCAAAAAACTACATTGTTATTAATCCCCCATCAACTCTTCCCCCCTAGATTTGAACACACACCATTATTTTTGCCACTTTTTGAAACAGTTCCAGATGTTCTGTTCATGAGTGCCTTTCTGAGGTGTGATAAAAAAATGCAGTGTATGTTGCTGTCAGGTGCCGTCCAGTGAAAGGTAGGCTCCGAGGCTGCTAAAAACATTACGATGTGTCCTTCTCCACCTTACTCACTGGTTGTGGCACTGCGCAACTTGTGACTCTTCTCCAAAGTCATAACAACCATGAAAGGTAAACATTTTTAATCAGTTCAGCACATGACAGCCACCACAGTGCAACTAAAGACAATCACAAAAGACAGTCACAGCAGTGCATTAAAGGCAGTCTCAAAAGAGACTTCCAGAACGGCTTCAGAAAGTGGCAAAATGATGCAGTAACCGTGTTTAAAGCAAGCGGGAGTTTTCTCAGGGGGATTAATGTCAGTGAATCTGTACTGTAATAAATGTTTAAGATTTAAGCATTCACCATACATTTCTACCACATCATATATGTGAATATGTATTTACAGTATATAACATTTCTTTTTTTAGTATGTAACACTTCTATTATATATAGCTCTCCTATGTTATAAGTATGGTCTAGGCACTGGGAATATAAAAGCAAATTAGTCAGATTGATGAAACTGCACATAAATATATTTTGTTTAGTAGGATCATGAAATTGCTGATATTTGATCAATTATTACTTGTAAAATCTAATTTCATACATGTATAAAACACATACATGAATACCCTCCCATAAACTCAAAGCATGTTAAACCCTAAAACTATAAGATGCCATGAAATAAGGAAGTGTGAGTATGTCTTGCATTTACTCATTGCATTAATAATGTAGGTTCAGTCAGAAAAACAGAAGCCACTGCATGTAAAAAAAAAAAATGCTTTAATGCAGAAAATTTAAATGTTATAAAACTACCGGGAAGGAAGGATCAAATGACCCCTGTACCTTACAGTACTGAAAGACTGGTTCCCAAAAGCTCACGTCTACGTAGCTACAGGTGGGAAGCTCCCTAATCGTCCCAGTCTGTGATACCAACTCATGTGAAGTGGAGAGGGCGAGGAAGGTCACACAGAAACTGCTTTAAGCCCTGTGTCTACATAAGCGTCTGCCAGCAGCTGCAGTGAAAAATAATGGCCTCTCTCGTCCATCTTACATGGACTGAGTCTAAGCTGGGCCCACAGAGAAAAGGAGATTGTGAGGAACGTAGCTCTGCACCCTAAGAAACACTCTTGGTGAGGACGTAAAATGGAGCCACCCCTGCGGTGCACAGGGGTGTGGCTCCTTGAAAAATTAAAAAATAGAACTACCATATGATCCTGTAATTCTGCTTCTTGGTTTACGCTAAAACGAACAGAACGCAGGAAATGCAATAGATATTTGTATACCCACATTCATAGCATTGTTTAAAATAGCTGCGCATAACCCATTTGGGACTCCTCTTGTCTCTCAGGAGCTATTCCAATTCCTCATTCCCCATTCCTATTCTCCAATAAGTTTTCCTGCTCTTAACCTCCATTGTTTCTTAGAATTAATTCTTCGACTTTGGGGAACACAAACTTGGTGTATTTGACCTCTAGCATTTCCCCTCTAGCATCTCGGAGGTTCTGCCAAGACACTTGGAAGGTCTTGGGGACCTTCAAGAGTTTGCTTTTGTTTCATGGCACATCTAAAATATTTTGACTACCTTCTGGATTGTGACTCACTTAGGTAATCAAAATTGTCATCCTTGAATTTTATGCCTTGTCTTTGTCAGGTGCTTAGACCTTGTCTCTTTTATATATTGTCTTTTGTGAAAATTATGATAAATTTAAATGGAGAACATAGGAAGATTATGATGTTTCTCTGGGGCATTTTATTCCTGTTCTGTGTATGTAGTATTTTGGACTTAGTTGCTGAACTTACAAGTGTTCCTTGTTTTACCAGTTTGACCTGTGTAATTGCTGTGGTTTGTTATAGACAGCAGCACTAGGGAAATGTAATATTAGAGCATTCCCCTAATGGGTTTTGATCTAAGATTAAAGACAAGGCCAAAACTATAGATTATTGACCATGGTTAATAATGTCACTCAAGTATACTTGCTACCACTGGATCAATATTATCTAAGCAACTATACTTGCAATCTTATTGGTTGATCATAATTTTGACCCATGTGGTACCCGCCTCATGATTTTGCTCTATACAATTTCCTTGGAGAGGTGGGCTCATTGATAATCCATTCAGGACCCTGCTTGTCTCTCAGGAGCATTCCTATTCTCCATTCCTATTCTCCAATAAATTTTCCTACTCTTAACCTAAAGAAAAAAGACCTCTAAAACTTGGAAAAAATCTAAAGGTCCATCAACAGATGAACAATTGAACAACATGTGGTATATACCTATGTTAGTCAGCTCTTCATCACTGTGGCTAAATACCTGGGGAAAACAACTTAGAAGAAGAAAGGTTTGTTTTGGCTCACAGTTTAAGAGGTTTCATCCATGCTTGGCTGGCTCCAAGGCAGAAACATTGCAAAGGAAGGATGTGCTGGAAGAAAACTGCTCCCCTCGTGGCAGCTGGAAAGCAGAGAGGGTAAGGAAGAGCCTGAGAAAAGGTATCTCCTGCAAGGGCACGCCCCCTACTTTCTCCAACTAGGCCCATCTCTCAAGCTTCCATTGTCTCCTATAATGCTATTAAATTATGATCTCTTCAATAGATTAATACATCGGGCTGGAGGTACAGCTCAGTGGGCTAAGTGCTTGCCGCTAAGCACTAAGGCCCTGAGTTCGATCCCCGGTCCCGGAAAAAAAAAATAGATTAATACATTGATACAGTGAAAGTTCTCATGATTCAGTCACTTCTCAAAAGCCCATCAGCAGCCAAACCTTCAACACAATAAACATTTGGAGGGAGACACTGTGGATCCCAAGGATAATAATGCACACAATGGGATGTTATTATTCAGCATTAAAAAGGAAGCAAATTCTGACACACGCAACAATGTGGAGAAGGCTTGAGGCCATCATGGTAAGTTAAAAAAGTCACAAAAGGAGGAATGCCGTGATTGCACTTATACGAGGAACACAGAATGGTCAAATTTGTAGAGACAGAAAGTGTAATTGTGGTTTCCAGGGACTGCAGGGTGTGGGGAGTGGGATGTTATTATTTAGTGGGTATAGAGTTTTTGAGATGAAGAAAATACTAGAGATGGACAGAATGGTGTTTTCAAGATTCACCCATGTTGCAGAATGTTCCATTTTGTTGACAAAAATATTTCCTGATATCGATATGCTGCATTTTGTTTCCACTTGGACAATTATCATTCATGTTATCATGAACATTCATATAGAAGGTTTTGTGTGGATGTGTGTTTTGGTTTCTTTTGGATTTATACCTAGGAGTGGAATTACTGGGTCATAGGCTAACTCCACATTGAACCATTAGAGGACTGCCAGGCTGTTTTTCAAACACTTTACATTGGCACCAGCAAGATAGAGGGATAGAATCCTTGAGTTTTAATCGGGCACTGGGCTCATGGCTATTCAAAATGAAGTTGACATTTCCCAGGCTCCCTTATAGCTATAGTGTGACTAGCTGACTAATTGGATAAGTGAAGTTAAAATTTTTCACTTAAAAGAAAGTACACTGCCCACCCAGTGGCAGGATGTGGACACAGTAGGGAGCTGTCCAGGATCACGTGGACAGGAGCAACACACAGGTGTGGCAGAACTTCAGACAGAAGGAATTTGGAGCCTGGAGGCTTTATAGGACAGGACTGCCACACTAGCTTTAAGTGGGACTTTTAAATGGGAGAGAAATAAATTTCTAACATATAGTTTCCAATCCACTGTTATTTTCGAACTCTCTCAGAGCCAGATTTGCTTCTTAATGGCTACTCTTGCTTTCTGTGAATCTCCTGTCTTCTACATATACTTCCAGTTTTCTGACTGCCTCCTGTCAGGCTCTCTTGATATTAGTAAAGTTAAGTTCGGCTATACAGCGTGTCTTAGTGACTAGCCAGTCGCTGAGACACAATGTCTCACACCCGCATCTGAAGGGAGGAGAGGTGTATTGCGGCTCACACAGTCAGAAGTCTCAGTCCATGTGCGGCCAGCCAGGGGCAAGGTGGAAAGAGCAGGGTGGAAGAGCCTGGTGGGGAAGTGGGGGAATGCAGCTCACATTATGGCAGCCAGGAAGCAGAGAGAGAAGGGGGCAGCTGGAGGAAGATACACACCCTTCCAGGTCACACCCGCAGTGACTCACCTCAATTTCACTATAAACTCATCAGTGGACTAATCCAGAGTATGGCACCCCATGATCCAACCATCTTCCAAAGCCCCACCTTGGAGCACATGAGAGCTTTTCATCTTGCAGTGCTGCCATCTTGTAGCGCTTTGCCTCCAGTCTTTGGGAAGAAAAGGAGGGCGAGCTCATGTGTACTCTTTTGTTATTTTGTTTTCTTGAGATAGGGTCTTGCTGTGTTGCCCAGACTGGTCTTGAACTCCTGCGCCCAAGCGCTCCTCCTCCTCAGCCATGCAAGGGTCAGACTACAGGTACGCTCTACTGTACCCGGCTCAGATCCAGCCTTCACTATTCTCCACCAGAAATGACCCACTTATTTTTCTGCTCACAGCCCACCGGCCAGAACTGATGGCGTGGCTCCAACCTAATTGTGAAGGAGTCTAGGAAATACAGGAAAATACTTGGCTTTTTGGAGACCGGTAATTTTTTTTTGTTAAGCTTTTCCTCTAGAGGCCATTTCTCTTCAGATTTCTCATAAATACCAGTGCTTTCTGACCTTGGTTCTTTTCTTTTCTTCCGCACACTGCCCCTGCTTGATCTCCACTCTTACACCTTCCACTGTCACTGTTGCTGGATGATTCTCAAATTCACTGTCCAGCCTAGATTTTTCTCCTCGGAGCTTGACATCCGTGTCTAACTGCCATAGCATCTCCAGCACAGGGGTTTTCAGCACGAGGCCACAGCAGCCTATGGGGAAAAATAACCAAATCTAAGTTTTCGTGGCTCTGTCTCCTGTCCTCTTCTGTTCTCCCAAAATCCATTCTTCTCAAATACCGAGTCTCCTCTTTTCTTTTAGTGACTAAAGTGTTGTGACTAGGAGGTAGTTCCTTCTGCTTCCTTCTTTAAATTTTCTCTTAGGAGGCTGCTCTGGAAATAGATCTCACCTGGGCTGGCCCTGTGCTTGCAAAAGCCCATTTTGGTTTCTGCTAGGACTCCTGCTAAACTCCTGTTTCCTGTCCCAATCTGTTCATTTTGCCCTCAGCATCCTTTGTATATGAGGAGAAAAATTATCTACCCAGGAATCAAGTGTCCAAGAAGCTGGGAATGATCAGAATCTTTCCTTGACTTTGTCTCCTCCATCCAACCAGTCACCCAATGCTATAATTCTAGTACTTTCACATCCTTCAGGTAAACATTTTCCTCTCAGCCCTTATCAGTATGCCTTGCTTCAAGTCTTCATCGTCTCTCACCGGGAGGGATTACTGAGATGCCTCGGCACACTCTCCCTGACCCCCCTCTAGCCACCCTCCCAAGTGACCTTCACACAAGGTCCTCGATGACCCGGGCACAGTCTGCTTCTCATCTAGTCTCGTCTCCTGCTGCCCAGAGCTGCCAGAGCCAAACGTGGGGTCCAGTTCTAGCTGCACCTCCCCTGTGTGATAATGGGCAAATCACTTAACCTACCCTACCCTCAGTTACTTAAGTGACTGAGTGAATGAATTTGAATTCTCAGCTTCCTGCACAGTAAGCTTTGTGCCCAAGTAGGGAATGTAAAGATGAATTTGACAAATTCTCTGCTTTCAAACAACTCTCAAACATGTCAACAAATTATTTAACTATGAGATTAAGTACTGCAATACAGTAATATACAAAGTGGTATGTGGTTAATGCAGAACGAGCCTGTCACAAAAGCAGGGAAGGCTCAACACAGAAGCATTCAGAGTGATCTTCAGAGTCTGGGCGAGGTGCACACCTGCAGTCCCGGCAGGCTGAGATTACAGGCTGAGCCAGGAGGATCACAAGTTTGGGCCCACACGGCACAACTTAGCAATTTATTGAGACCCTGGCTCAAAAAAATTGGAGGAGGCTGAGGATGTAGTTCAGTGTGAAGTTTCCCCCCAGTACTCCTAAAGCAAACAATAACCTTTGCACTGTGTACCAAGGACAACTATTGTCCCCCTATATTCATTCTTCTTCCTGAACAATAGAGGTCCTTTTTAGCTGCTTAGAATAAAGATTACATTTCCCAGACTCTTTACAGCTAAGGGCAGCCATGTGACTGAGTTCTAGCCAATGGAATGTCAGCAGAAGAGGTAAGAGCACTATCTGGGATATGTGTTCAGTGGGAGGGCCTATGTCCTATTTCTTCTTGCTGGCTGAGAGGTGAAGCTGAGGGTGGAGTTGAAACAGCCTGAACTTGGACATGAGCCTGTTGATGAGGATGATAGTGCAGTA
>PVLD010035943.1:0-11366 GCA_004027595.1 Dinomys branickii | reverse complement strand
CAGCTTATTTTCTTCTATTCGTCTTCCCTTTTCCCTTCCTCTGGCTTCCTTATTACCTTTTATATTCTTGTTGATATTGTTTATCCTATCTCATGTTGTAGTGTGTAATGTTTACATTGATTGGAGATATTAGGATCCTATACATGTCCCACTTTTATTGCTCTCATTTTTGCTTCCCCTTCTCCTCACCTCTCATCCTTGATCCTTTGGACCATTTCACTATTGGATGAGATCTGTTCCCTTGTTTGTTTCTATCTATCCTTTATCCTGTTTTGCACTTTGCTTCACTCAGTTAAGAGATATCATATGGTATTTAAGTGTGTATGTCTGATTTATTTTACTCAGTATTATATTTTACAGGTGCATCCATTTTCCTACACATCGCTAAAAAATAAATAAAAGTAAATATTTCAATCCATTTACATGAAATACTTTTCCACTTGTATCCTCTTCCATTTCTTTTATTAATGTCTCAAAGTTTTTAATTGTAGAGAAACTTTCTTGGTTAAATGTAGTTATATTTTGTTTTTCTTGCAAAGTTAAATTATTTTTAGTTAAACTCTTTGTTAGATAGTGTATAGAAATGAACTCTGATATTTGCATGTTGATATATTTCCTGGAACTTATTTTTTTTTGGTACTGAGATATATTACTGGCCCTCCTGGAACTTATTGAATTTGATTATTAGTTCTAACAGTTTTTGGTACAGTCTTTATAGTTTCTCATATGTAAGATCTTGGAATATGCAAACGGAAACAATTTAACTTGTTCAATTCTGATGTGAAGACCTTTTGCTTTTTTCTCCTTCCTAACTTCTCTGATATTTGGACTGGCAAGTGCTGTATTAAATGCAAGTGGAAATAATGAGCATCCTTGTCTTGTTGCTGATTTTGTAATAAAGTTTTCAGATTTTACTGCTGAATATACTAGAAGTGGGCTAATCACATATGCCTAGATTAGGGTGAAGTAATGGGATATATCACATGTGTTGATTTGCATATATTTTAACCATCCATGCATCTTTGTGATAAATAACTCTTGCTAATGATGTATGGTAATTTTAATGTGCAATACAATTCACTTTTTATTATGTGGGTGTTTTTATGAGGTGTGATACAAAATAAGGTGACTGCTGCTGCTAAGTGCTATCCAAAGGAAAGGCAGGCTTCAGAAATATTGTGTGTCTTTATCAATCTATTTACCAGAGTGGGCTTCACACACCTTTTGACGCCTCTCAAAAGTCAACATGATGATGAACAGTAAACATTTTAACCAGTTCAGGACATCATGGCTTTTATGACACTGAAACTAAATAAATGAAACAGACTTGCAGTACTGCTTCAGAAGGTAAGAAGAGTGATGGGATAAGGGTGCTTGAGGTAAATTCCTTCTATACCTCTATTTTTCAGAGTTTTTGTTATGAATGTATGTGAGACTTTGAAAAAAGCTGTTTCTGCATCTATTCATATATTCATGTGGATATTGTATGTGCTTCTCTTTATGTGGTTTATTGTATTTATTGATTTGCCTCTGTACAACTATCCCTGCAACCATGTGATGGAATTTCCTGTGTCATGATATATGATCCATTGGATGATATGTTAATAATATTTGACAATGTATTGTTAAAGATTATTAAAGATTTTTTCCTTTATGTTTATTATGGAGATTAGCATACAGTTTTCTTTTTTCATTGGCTTTTCTCTGGTTTAGGGCATTACAATGAAGCTGGCTTCCAAAAATGAGTTTGGCATCACTACTTCCCTTTCAATTTCATTGAAGATATTGAGGACTGCTGATTTTATGACATCTTTAAAGGTCTTACAATCAACCGTGAATCTATCATTCCTTGGCTTTTCTTACTAGGTTTTTTACTGCTCTTTTGATTTTATTGCTTGTTAATGAATTGTTTAAAATTTTTGTCTTCTTGATTTAATCTTGATAATTCATGTGATTTTAGGAATCTATCCATTTCTTCAAGATTTGCTAGTGAGAGGAATGTGGAATCCAATTTTTGATGGTAATTACTGTCTTCTATATTTTGATTGTGTCCATTATCATTTTGACTTTTTCATTTATAATTATATTAATGTGAGTCATTTTTGTGACTTAGTAAGTGGTAAGTCTGGCTAAGATTTTATTATTTTGTTTATTACTTCAAAGAACAAGTTCTAGGGCTGGGGATATAGCTCAGTGGAATAAGCGCTTGCCTAGCAAGCGCAGGGTCCTGAGTTCGATCCCCAGTACCGAAAAAAAAAAAAACCAAAGAACAAGTCCTTTAATTTGTTGACCATTTGTATTTTATTATATTTTGCTCTAATTTTTTTGACTTCCCTACTTACATTCAGTTTAGGTCTAGAGTGTTGTTTTTCAAATATGCTGAGATTGATCATTATAATTATTGGTGCTCAATTTTCTAATGTAAGCAGTAATTGCTTTTCCTCTTAGTACTGATTTCATTCTGTCCCATAAGTTCTTGCGTGTTATAGTAAGTTGTTTAAGCTGTTTCTGATTTTTCTGTGACATATTTTGTGTTCAGGAGTATACTATTAAATTTTTAGGTGTTTCTACATTTTCTGTGGTTTCTTCTGTGATTGATTTCTAGTTTCAATGGACAATGGTTAAAGAGTAAATGTGGAGTGATTTATATATTATTGTTATTTATTTAAACATGTTTTGTTGAATAGTATATGGACTATTTTGAAGAAAGTTTTGTTTGTAGCTGAGAAGATTCTGTATTCTAGTTTAGGAAGGTAGAACACTCTGTATAGTTTTACTAAGTCCATTTGTTCAAAGATGTGGTTCAACTGTGATATTTCTTTGTCAATTTTTAATTTATATTTTCAGTTGCTTTGTGAGAGTAGGATATTGAAATCACCCATAATGACTGTGTTCGTGTTTATTTGATATTTTATTTCCAGTGGTATTTTTTATGAAGACAGGTTATATAGTATATGGTACATATATATTTACAAGTGCTATCTCATCCTGATGGATTGTTACCTTAGTTATGTAGTGACTTTCTTTGTCTCTTCTCAGTTTTACATTGAAATTTAATTTAAGAGTGGAATTACTACCTGTGGTTTTTTGGGATTCTGGTGCATGAAAATTTTTTTCATTCTATAATTTTTAGTGTATGACTATCATTTTGGATTAGATTATTTTCTTCAATACAACAGATTGTTGTATTTTGTTTTTTATCCTGTATGCCCAACTGTGTCTTTTAATTGAGAGAATTGAGGCCATTAACTGACAGTTATTACATATATGTGTTAATTGATTGCTGATAAGGCATTCTTTTTCATTGATAGCTCCATTATATTATGTTTGCCTATGTGCCTTACTTGATGAATTCATTGCATCTCAATTTTTGGCTTTTTTCTCTTTAGGATATTCTTGATATTTTCTCAAGTGCTGGTTTCATGCCCCTGCATCTCTTAGGTTACTATTTTTCACAGAATGTCCTTATTTCTCCATCACCTCTAAAAGCAATTTTACCAGATACATTTATTGTTTTGGTAGTTTTTTGCTTATATGGCTTGAAATATTTCACTTTAGGCTTTACTGGACTTCAAAGTTTGTGTTGAGAGTTCTTCTGTAATTCTAATGGATTTACTTTACTACATAATTTTTTGCTTCCTTTGATAGCCTTAAGAGTCTGATTATTTTTAGCTAGGCATGGTGGTACAAACCTGTATTCTCAGCACTTGGGAGGCTGAGGCAGGAGGATCATGAGTTCAAGGCCAGCCTGGTCTACATAGTGAGTTTGAGGCCAGCTTAGACTACATAGCAATACCCTGCCTCATAAAATAAATTCTGACTTTTTGATGTCTGGAAGTTTTACTAAGTTGTGTTATGGGGAACTTCTTTTGTCAAAGTTTGTTGATTTTGTATAAGCTTCAATTACCTGTATATTGAAGACTATCGTCATGCTTGAATAGTTTTCTATTATCATACCCTACTATAAATAGATTGTTTTATTCCATGTGTGCTGTCTTCTAGTTTGTCTATACCTCCAGGTGTCATTAGGCTTGTCTTCTTGGCATTGTCTAGTAGTTTTTGGAAGAATTTTTCTTGTTTTTTAAATCATTGTTAAGACTTCTGTAATTTATCATAATTTACTATTTTGTCCTCAATTTCAAAAACTCTTTCTTCACATTGGTCAATTTTACCATTTAAAAGTTTTATGTAATAGTATTTCACTTATTTCTGTCTGTTATCTTTACATGGGTACTATATCTTTGGTATTGGGGGGTTCCAGCTGAGTAGTGTGATGATAGATTGTATTTGATATGAAGATACTGTTAGTAAATACATGCTTCTAGTGATATGATTTTGAATTTACTTTTTAGAGACAATGCTCACTGCTTCATCTATTTAACCTTAATGATATTGACCCTGTCACTGTATGTTGAAGAAAGAATTATTACCAGTTTTAACAGTATCTATAGATCTGATCATACCTCAATTATGTGTTAAACATTGCATTTACACTTTCAGTGTTTCTCAATACACGTACAGCCTATACTCAAAAGTTATTTGCAGTTTCTCTGTGATGTGGAAGGAGCATGGAGGCAAAGAAATGAAGGGATGTGTGAAATAGGAGCTTAAATAAGTAGGAGGAGAGGTAGTTATGAGACATAACAATAGATAAAAAACAAAATAAATGATACCAAGTCAGAGTC
This sequence comes from Dinomys branickii, assembly GCA_004027595.1. Lineage (NCBI taxonomy): Eukaryota > Metazoa > Chordata > Mammalia > Rodentia > Dinomyidae > Dinomys > Dinomys branickii. The sequence goes on along the minus strand of PVLD010035943.1, from coordinate 6,681 downwards.
TGTTGGTGCTTTATGTGTGGAGTGCTGGGTTGTGTTTGAGTTTTTAAAGAAATATTTTTAAAGATGAGGATGATATTTAGAAGGAAGGAGGTATGATTTTTATGTTGAAGAGGTCTACGAGGTGGTTGCTGTCTATTGATGTATTTGTGCACCTATAAGGTGGAGAAGAGGCAAGGGAAGACAAGACACTACATAAGGTGAGACAGACTAAATATAATAGAATACAGAGAGGAGAAAGTTAATATGAGAGAAAATATAAGTGACAGAGACCTGAATACAGGAAAAATTCTTTAAAAGAATTTAAATAGTGGGAGAAACAAGTAAAAAAATAAGAAAACAGTATTACTAGCAAATCTAGAGTTGAAGAAACAGAATATGGATGCAAGAGGAGGGAGTGAAAATAAACGTCGAAGTTAAAGTGAAAAAAAGCAAGAAAGTTGGCCCTGAATCAAGGCCAATAGTTTTCAGAAGCTGTTGGTTTCAAGCAGGAGCCTAAAGTGGTATCTTTCTATGGTCAGTTGGCCATTTCAGAACTTTAGAAATGTAACGGTCAACTCATTAGAAAGAAACAAATAACTAACTAAATAAATTTTACTCCTCCTGGCCTCCATGGTGTGCCAGGCACTCTGCCTCATCCCCGGAGCTTCACCTGGCCCCAAGGGTGTGCCAGGCATTCCGTCCCACCCCAGAAGCTCTGCCTGGATCCTTGGCATGCCAGGCACTCCACCTTGTCCCTGGAGCTCTGCCCAGCACCCGGGCATGCCAGGATCTCCGCCTGGTCCCTGGGGCATGCCAGACACTCCACCCTGCCCCCGCCCCCCGAGCTCTGCCCCGCTCCCAGGGTGTGCCAGGCATTCCTCCCCACCCCCACAGCTCTGCCCGGCCCTGTGGCGTGTCAGGCATTCATCCCCACCCCCAGAGCTCTGCCCAGCCACGTGATGTGCCACGTGCTCCGCCTCGTCCCCGGAGCTCTGCCCAGCACCCGGGTCATGCCAGGCACTCTGCTATGCACTCTGCCCCACCTCTGGGACATACGAGGTGCTCTGTCCAGCCCCTGGAATGACCCTGAACACTTGCCTGAGCCTGTAGACGCAGACACGCTGACAGAGCCTGGCAGTTCACTGTGTAACCCTGCCTACCCGACCAGACACCTCATGGCTGTGAGGGATTGGCAAAGGTTGCTTCTCCTCCTGCCATAGCAATTTGTGTGCACCCACATATCATACAGCACATTTAGAAGCAGCCAAGTCTCTTCCCAAAGTAAGAGCATGAGGGAGTAAACAAACCAAAAGTGCAGTTATTACCAGTGAGAAGACCACTGACAGGGTGGTAGAACAATGGAGGTGAAGTGGAGAATATTGATTAATTGAATGAGCCATCAACTATATAATTGATAGGGGTGGGGATGACATTATATAATACAATATCCAGTGATGGCTCCCTATTATTTTCTCTGTAATTTGGTGTTTCATTTATTGTTTTTGTGTTAACAAATGCAAAGACAACACTATGTAATATGGCATCCAGTGATGGTTCCCTGCTGTCTCCTATGTAATTTGGTGTTTCCTTTATTGACTTTGTTATAACAAATACGAAGATAACATTATGTTATACAGCATCCAGTGCCAATTCCCTACTATCTTCTCTATAACTTGGTATTTTCTGTATTGTTTCTGTGTTATTCTGGGTTCTTTGGTCTTAAAAATAATTTTTTTTAAAAAGGCAAGAAAGAAAATTATCAGAAAAAAATTGTCCATAAGCCAGGTCATGCACTCCAACAAGGGAATGTATACACAATTCCCACATGACCATTAGGCTACAAAGCCTGAGTTTACAGTGTCCTCACCTTTCTTGTGGTGAGACTCAGATGGTGCAGGTAGACACTAGTGGGAGTCAGTGAGAGTAGGCAGCTATCTGGCAGCAGGAGTAGGTGGAAACTGGTGGGAGTTAGCAGGCACTGGCATGAACCTGCTGGAGTAAGTGGATACTTTTCCTTAGCTTATATTCTCTCTATACAGAATTGAGGGATGTACCCTTGTCTATATAAGTGCTTCAGTGTTTTGAGAAGAGGGTGATGAAGGGAATAAGCTCATAAATCAAAAGTCTATCCTTTGTTTTGCTAGTTTCTTTTCTAAGAATATTTTAGTTACTGTCTCATAATGGCTGCTCCCAGTATGAGAGGATGCTTCCCTTTCTCAATAGTCCATATATTTGGTTTGATTTACATGTATCATCTTTCCATTTAGTTATCTTTCTCGTGCTGGAAATTCTCTCCTTCACTTCAGAGTACCTATCTCTGTTTTCACAGAATCTTCTCGAGTAACTTTGAAGTAACTCCTCCTCTTGTCAGCCATGTTGCCTACTTCCCTTTCTTAAAAAAATTTTTACAAGGGGAAGTGATCTTTATGTTTCTGTTGAATGGTTATACACATTGGTGGAAGGAGTGTTTTAGGTATACTATTCCACCATTTTTCTTACATTGCTTCCTGGAAAGTTCTTTACATCAAGTTAATGTAAATGCTCTGCTTTTGTTTACTAAATATCCCAAATTTCTTTTTAATTATACTTGTAGATATAGAAATTAATCACACATGACTGTAGCAAGTAACCCTTACCTATTCAACAGGGACACATTTTGAAGTGTTGTCACATCTATTACAAACTGTAATGGAAGGATTTGGGATATTAAACTTTTAGAGAATAATGTTTTATATCCATGCATTTGAGGCTATTAGAACAGGTATTTTAGATATAACTTCAAAATACAGATTTTAATATTGGCAGCCCTTACATAAGTAGATTTAGTTACCATATATTCAGTAGAGTTATAATATTTACAATCCAAAACAAGAAAAACAATAAAATATAGATGTAACTTATCATCTATAAGTAAATTAGAGTACAGCGTATGTTTAATAAAATTAGTAAGCAGCTGAGTAGTCATAACAGTTTCCACATTGCTGAAAAATCCAAGTCCAGAGTTTTCTCTGAAACTAAAGCAAATGTTTGGCTATGAACTCCTGTGAACATCAAAAAGAAAGATTAATTGTATGACTAAATTTGCATGTCTGTATATGGGTTCATATATTTGCACTTCGAAGATATCAATGGATAAAGCAATAACCACTGTTGAGACCATGTCACCTTGTCTGTAGATTAGTTGTGACTGTACTATTTTTTATGCTAATTGGTGTCTGTTTGTTAGTATGTTTTTGTACTTTTATTTTTTTTAAATAAAAAAAAAGAAAGTCAAATACTTTCAACATACAATGGTGCATGCTAAGAATTCCCATTCCAAAAGGAAAGATTAGGAGAATAGAAAAGAATAAGACCAAATCAAGATAAAAAAAAATGCAGGACAAACATTAATCCTGTAGCTCTATGTCCAATATCCAGTTTAGGCCAGGGCCAGCGGTAAACTCTAAGAAGCTTGGGTCACCCCACTCTTGTAATCTTGCTGGTTGTGGCCCATATGAACTCTCACTTTGAGTTCATTGTCTATGCTCACTAACTGTAGCTTTTCTCAGTGAAAGATACATGTTTCTAACATCTCCAAATTCCTGGGGTCTCCAATTTACCTTTTTATTCATTTTCATAGTTTCATAGTTTCACACATCACTCACATTGCCTGGTCTCCCAAACCTTCCTTTGACAGCTGGGAAGAATCTTCCATGACCCCACAACTCACACTCCACATAGCAAAGAAAACCAGCATCACACAGAAGATGCCGAAGTCTTCTTCCAGGTCAGGTAGTAGCAAGTGGGTAGTAGCCCCACAGCACTACAGTCATACAAGCCTCTGAATGCCTGGAGCTGAACATGAGAAATATTTCCAGAGGTGATCCTAAATGTGCAGGGTTTCCTGGTGTTCTCAAAGTAAAATCTTTCAAAGAATTTACCCTTTTGCATCCTTGAGCCTGTGATATATGAGGTGAGGTCTTTTCCTGAGATTCTATCAAGATGTCGTTCCCTGGGCAAATTATGATGCTTCTTTTCAATGCTTTTTTTTTAAGAGCAGAATATATTTATTGAGGGAAAGAAAGCTTCTGTCCAAGAGAGGGACAGAAGGGGAGCCTGCATGGATTGCCCAGGGCTCTGTCTTTTCTAGGGACTTTTATAAAGCAAAACCACGAGGTGAGGCAGGTCCAAGGTAGGGGAAATGGACAAAACTATGGTCAGCCAATAAGAATTGTCCAGGTAAAATTGATTATTAAAGTGGGATCAAATGGGGAAGCAAGTCCCGTAGCAAGGGGACTCCCGTAGCAAGGGGTGTGAATACATAACAGGGGTTTTTCCTGTATGGGGCAGGTCAGGGACTCTTCAAGGTGATCTCTACCTATGTAGAATATCAATCCCTGATGTTCACACCTAGGGAGCTATGTGGGTGCATTTCTTTCACCTTTTGTCTTGATGTCTGGCCCACAGCAGATATGCATTTTATCTTGTCTTTCATGTTGGCTTCTTTGAGTGCCTGGCCCTGTTGGACTACCTATAATATTTCTATCTAACTCAGCTGCCTATAACATTCCCCCTTCTGAAAAAGTAACCCGAAATGCCGTGAGGGAGTAAAGGGTGATGATCACTCTGGCTTCTTCAGGCTGAAAGGGGTCATAGTTGTTGATCAATAGTCAGATACTCTCCAGAGGGTCTATCTAAAGGCCTTTGATAGACACCAGGCATTTTCATCTTAGGTAAGTATATAGCTTTAAATCTCCATCCAAGTATCTCAGTGGGGAACCTCCAAAATGATACAGGAAAATAAAAACTCCAAATCTGAATGACATCTGGGACAAGTTCGAGTTCATGTTCTCTAAAATTGAAGAATGAATTTTGGAACAATGGACGTTAAGAGCGGAATATATTTATTGAGGGAAAGAAAGTGTCTGTCCAAGAGGGGCACAGAAGGGGGGCCCGAGTGGGTTACCCCTCTTTTCAATGCTTATCTTTTAAGCAACTACTTTTTCTTTGAGCCCAATTTTATATGTACTTTCTTTCTGACCAAGATTTGAGTTTGGAAACTTTTCCATTCTGTCTTTTGCTCTTATTCTCACTATAAATCTGGATGAAAGCACCCAGTAATACTTATGCCATGATTTGAATCCTGGGCTTTCTTGAAATTCCTCCCACCTGATTAATTAGTTTCCTACCCTTACATTCAGCTTCACATAGTCTTAGGACATGGAAAAATGTAGACAAATTCTTTGTAAGCATGAAACACACCTGGATTCTACTGCACTTTTCCTGTATAATCCTCACTCCCACACACTGTGAGTGTGGCCTTTATTTTTATTATTACTATCAGCAGTCTGATCTACTGAGGGCCAACTAGAGTCATCTTTGGGGATCAGCTTACATCATTCAAAGGCTTTTCTAGCCCATATATCTGAATTTTTCCAAACTTCTGCAAACCAGTGCCATAGGCTTCTAAACAACATGGTCTGGTACAGTCACAGCAGTGACCCTCATTCTCCAATACTAATTGTCTTTATTAATCTGCATTCTAATTGCCAGTACAACACACTATACACTCACTAAAAGGATACATTTCATTTGGTTCATGTCCCAAGGGCTCAGCCCACAGCTGGCTGACTCCAAGGCAGAAACGTCACCATAGAAAGGCATGTTAGATGCTGGGGATATAGCTCAGAGGCACAAACACCTGCCTGACAAGTGTAAGGTCCTAAGTTCGGTTCCCAGTACCAAAAAAAAGGCATGTTAGAGGAAATCATCTCAAATAATAACAGCCACAAAGTAGAGGGAGTAGGAGGAGCCATGGAAAATAACACACATTTCCAGGTCACACAAACAGTGACCTGTCTCTTCTGACCAGTTCCCACCTTTATTTTATAAAAAAAAACATATTTGTCATCAAATAATAAGAAAATAACAGCATTTATTACACTGTGTACTTGTGGTTGATACATTGTGTCAACTTGGGGAGTCTAGAGGTTTAGCTGAGTGACGCAGGAGGAAGCTAAGGTGCTTACTTTATATACACCCTGAGCCTGTGGAAGAGGAGGGCATGCAGATTGTGTGAGAGGTTCATGCCTCCTCGGTGGTGGGAGCCTGTTTACAATGTAAGGGAAGAGAAGAGGCTGCTTGCAGCCATTCCTCCCTTTTGCTCTTGTGGTTTTTGCTGTGCTCTGCTGCCCTGAACAGTTTGCTCTCTGCCTCGTGTCACTCTGCCTTTGAACCAGCCATGTATGGACTGAAACCTCCACAAACTTTAAGCTAAATAATCCTTTCCTTTCTTCACTTTGGGTGTTGGGTATTTTGTCTCAGTAACAAGAGAAAAGTAACCAAGACAGTACTGTTATGTTCAAAGTAGTTAGTACAAATAGCTTTTGCAGGGCTGGGGATATAGCTAGAGACACAGCACTTGCTGGGAAACACAAGAGCCTGAGTTCAATACCCAGTACCAAAAAATCTTTACAAATATCTTTAAACTCATCAGCAGTAAATCCACTGGTAAGTATAGTGAGCCCATAATCTAGTCACCTCTCAAAAGCTCCACCTTTGAATACATGAGACTTTTGAGGGGCATTTTCCATCTAAACTATAACATTAGATTATTGCTTGAAGAATCTAGATTTTTATTATCAAATGTGATAAAAAGAAAAAATGTAAATTATTTTAGAGTTAGCCAGTCATCAGAATATTATTGTAAAATAATTCTTCCCT
>PVLD010035942.1:0-11369 GCA_004027595.1 Dinomys branickii | reverse complement strand
CTGTCTGACTAAATTTGCATGTCTGTATATGGGTCCATACATCTACAATTCGAAGATATCAATGGATAAAACAACAACTACTGTTGAGACCATATCACCTTGTCTATAGATTAGTTGTGATTGTACTATTTTCTATGATAATGGGTGTCTGTTTGTCAATATGTTTTTGTACTTTTATGTTTCTAAAAAAAAAAAAAAAGACAAAAAAAAAAAAAAGAATGGCTATCCTCAAGGATACAAAAAACAATCAAAGCTGGTAAGGATGTGGGGAGAAAGGACTCCTTCTGCACTGTGATGGACATGTAAATTAATACAACCACTATGGAAATAAGTATGGAGGTTCCTCAAAAAATAAAAATAGCACTGCCATGTGATCTATCTACACCACTTCTCAATATATGACTGCAAGAAGTAAAGTCAGCATGCTAGAGTGATCCCCACATTTATTATTGCAGGACAATTCACAAAGCTATGGAAACAGCATGGGTGCTTGTGAACAGGTGGATGAATAAAGAAGATGTGATGTATTGCTTGGCCAAAAGAGAAATGAAATAAAAAAAAAAAGAATGGAATTGGGAATTATCATATTACACACAATAAGCCAGACTCAAAAAGTCAAATATCACATCTTCTTGCATATATGAAATCTCGGAAAAAATGTTGAGATGGCAAAAAAGTAGAAGGAAGAATATTAGAGAACAGTAAGGAAATCAAGGGAAGGGGGAGTCAAGGAGATACAAAGGGTAGAAAATAACCAAAGTATGTTATACACATGCACAGATAAATGAAACTGTCTTGAATAACTAATACGCACTAACAACATTTTTTAAAAGATGTGTTAAATAGGGTATTTTTTGTACTGAAAATTGAACTCAGGATGCTGAGCTTGCCAGGCAGGCACTATGCCACTGAGCTATATCCTCAGCCCTAAATGGTTTTTTTAAAGGATAGTGACGAGCTTCACTCAGAGTGCATTGTTCATTTAATTCCTCCCAAAATGCTATGTTGTATGCTTTTATTATCTTTTATTATCTCCACTTCTATAGTACACTATCATTATATATTATACCATGTTGTCTGTTACAGATTACATTACAAATGTGTTCAGATAGTTTTATTATCCGTGTGAAAAACCTACACTGAAGATCAAGTGATTTCCTAAAGCCGCAAGCATGATGTGGAACTCGAAGCCAGAACAAGGTGGAGTCTAGAGTCACTGATCTTAACCTCAGTGCTAGGATATCACTGACACACAGGAACCAGGTCCTGTGTGAATAGCATTTGCCCAGGGCACCTTCAGCTTGAGAATGGAAGATTCTGGCCAGGAAAATCTGGAATCCAGAAGAAAAATTGCAGACCTGGGTACAAGGCTGACGCCCAGTCACTGAAAAGGCCACCAGGCAAAGAACCAGGCAGATGGAGAAAAGGAAACATAGACGTCCAGGACTGCTGCCTGTGAACCTGAAAGTAGTTTTTGTTGAAGCTGGGAAGAAAAAAACAACTCGGTGAGAAGTCCACTAAAGATTGATTAGGATAAAAGAAATAGCTTCTAATATTGTATAGCATAGTAGAAGATGGTTTGCAATAATTAACTATGCACTGCCATATAGCTAGTGAAGAGGATTTTGAATGCTCCCAACACAAAGAAGTGTTAGAGGTCTGAGGTGTTACTTTCCTTGATCTAACCATTGCACATTCTATACATGTATAGAAATGGCACTGCGTACCCCATAAATACTTTCTATTACTCTGCACTGATTAAAAGTTAAACGTACATTTTAAAGAAGGGTTAAGTAGAAGCCACTCTGGGTGGAGCTGCCCGAATTCAGTGGACTATCAGGTGAGGAGCAATCTCTGTGCTGAGGTGGCGGGACTAGGCTTCCCAGAGGAGAGGCGCCTGCTTATCTCTGATGGTAGGTTGGATCCAAACAGGAGAGGAGAAAACATCCTCAACATATCATGAGGAGGAACAGCCCCAAGAACACACTATATTCTCCATTATAACCACATGAGTTCTGTTTCTCCTTCTGTCCTGAGATAAAGCTTCTGCTAATGGGGCAGTATTTCACAATCTACACAGCACACAGTCACTCTTCTTGTGTAAATCCTGTCACTGGTCCATGAGGACAGGTAAGTACTATTTTCACTTTACAGAGGTGGAGGCTTAAGCTCACTGAGAGCAGCTATAAGGTGATATCTTCCCTCAAGAAAGACAAAATCAGTATCAGAGCCAAATGACCAGAGACTGCAACCCCTGCCTTTGCAGGGACAGGTCAGCATCTCTGGCTGGTGGGTAAGAGCCAGGTGCAGGGAAAGAGACAGTCTATTCATTCATGTCAATGCATCCATTCATCCAGCTAATGTCTGTGAGCGTCTCCTACACGCCCAGCTTTGCACTAGGCTTACCCTACACCCTAGTTCTTAGCAGACATAGACTCTGTGAGTACGAAGTGCACAATTTGGAAGGAGTGAAAAATTGATCAGTAACAGCACAAATACAGAATTACCTCTCAATTAAGTGCTATGAAGGAAAGTAACAGGAGTGCTATGGCTAGAACATGCTTCCTCCAAAACTCGAGTGTTGCCAATGAGAGAGAGAATTCCATTCTTCATAAATTACAGTGTGTGGTGTTCTGTTGTAGCAACCAGAACAGGCTAAAAACAAACAGTCACAGAGTTACTACAAGGGTAGTAACAAAAGGCTTTGTTGGGAAGGGATACATAAGCTAAAAGACCCAAAAGATGAGTAAGAAGTAACAGGAGAAAGAGGGGCTTGAAGGACACTTCCAAAAGAGGTGCCCCCAGGGTCACAGCCTGAGGCTGGAGAAAGCTGTGAGAAGCCATTGGAGCAGGAGGCAGTAAAGAGAGGAAGAAGAAGCCAGCGAAGAGAAGACAGGGTCAGAGTGGGGAGGGCCTTTGTGCTAGGGGCATAGGGCTAAGAGCGTTACCTCTGGGGATGCTTAATTAGAACTGTGTTTCAAGTGTCAATCTGTCTATTTGTAGAAAGGAATCAGATGGAAATGAAGGTGAACACAGAATAGATACAGAATTTGTATAGTAAAGTCAGTAGGAAGGAATGGTGGGGTTTTACTAGGAAATGGCCATAGATGCAGATGGAGACAGTTGGGAAACTCAGAGTCTTTAGCAACAGAAGAACATCTCAGGGCAATGAAAACATGGACCATACAGTGCTCTTGGCCGCCCAGCCCTAAATAGGTGGGTTCTGCTACAGCTCCAGGGGTTCATGAAGAAGAAAACCATCAAGTCAGAGGTGACCTGGACGACCCAGGATGATGCAGCTGGCCTCTCCCTGAAAGAGTACTGCAGGATGGCACCTCTACCACATTTTACTTAGAGCTCAGTGTTGTTTGTCCATAAAACAAAGCCCATGTTCTAGTCCATACCCTTTATTCAAAACTGATCCTAAACACTACCTATTTACCAGGAGTCCTTGGGGTCCTGCCTTTCCAAGTCGCCATCAGTGACAATTCAGTAAGTCATTGTATGTATTTCTTATTGCTACCATACCAAACTGCCACAGACTTGGTGGTTTAGAACAACACAATTCAATACTCCTGCACTGCTTGGTATCAGAAGTCTGAAATGAGTTTCACTAGGCTAATGTCAAGGTGTTGACAGCGTTGGTTCCTTCCAAAGGCTCCAGGGAAGGCTCCATGCCCTCGCTTTTTCCTACTTCTACAGGCACCCTTCTTTTGTTGGCTCATGGCTCCTTGCTCCAGCTTCAAAGCCAGAAGAACATCTTACTGCTGTTGTCTCACTGTCTTCTATCTTCAAACCTCCCCTCCCCTCTTCCTCCTTATAAGGACACTTGTGGTTACATTGTAGCACAACTTGGATAATCTCTCCATCTCAAGCTCTTTAATTATAAAATTCTTCCCTACAAAATTTCTTTTGCCACATCAGGTAGCATTCATATGTTCTAGTGATTAGCACCTGGACACTTTTTCAGGCCATTTTCAGTCTGGTATAACCTCTGCTTATCTACAGTGAGAGGTAGCCAGGTATCGAATCCCTCCAGATAGCATAGACAATTACCTGTTCACTTAAGGCAGTTGGGTTAACATCAGAATGACTGGCCTTGGCTCAAGTAAGGGCAGGCACAAGAAGAAACAGGAGTTCACTGAAGGTGCTCTAAGAAGACTGGGTTCGTGTTGAACCACGGATGCTCATCTACCCTTTTAGAACTCACACGACCCCCTTTGAGAATGCAGTGGTATCTTTGAACCTTCTCAACCACAAGATGCACAGAGCCCCAACATACCATTCTGTATAAAATTTTAGGTGTTTCACAGATGAGCTGAAACATTCCAGGGTAAACATGTTGTGTACAATCAAAGTAGAACCAGTGGAGAAGACTGGGAGTTCAGATCACATAGCGTCTCCATCTCTATAACTGCCCATTGCTTATCTCAACAGAGATCAGCCTTATACTGATTCTTGTCCTGGGTATCTGGATTGGCACATAAATCAGAAATAGGCTGTCTTGATAAAAGCTCCAGCTAAAGTAAACACCCCCACAAAAACACTAAAAAAGATTCTAGAAAATCTAGGTTCACCCATAGAATTTAAATTTTTATAAACCATGTAACAAAATATATGTGACTGGGGGTGTTTTATTTTCAGAATCCATCATATTGATGCAATCAGATACTTGCCCAAAACAAATAAAATTAACCGCTTACTTCATAAGAAAAATACAGACAACCCAATAGAAAAAGCAGGCAAAAACTTAAAAGAGGGTTCATAAATGAGAATAATAAGGCTCAACTTCTTGAGTCATATGAAAAATGCAAATTAAATCTGTGAGATAACACTACAAACCACCATAATGACCCAGTAAAAGTCACAAATAATGTCACGTGTTGGTGAGGAAGTGGACAGTAAGGAATTATCACATGCTGTTGCGGGGGCCGGGAGTGTCCTTTAATATAATCACTTTGAAAAATAGAGGAAGTATCATCTAAAGATGGATATATACACACTGTATCCCAATAAATCAAGCTGAAATATGTACCTATGTTCATCAGAAGACACACGCTAGGAAGGAACAGTTAATGCTTCATTGTTCAATCAATCTTGCACACCTATATTTGGCAATCCAAGCAACTACTTGGAAGATAACAATATGTACTATATCCACCATTGTTAATCTCCTACCATTTTGTTTTGAAATTCTGTATCATTTGTATTGGCTTTTGTTTTGGCTTTTTATTTGCTTTAAAATAAAAACATTGAAAACAGATGTGTTAGAATGCTCATAACAGCATCATTAATTTTTACTTTTTTATTTTAAAGAGAATAAAAAAATAAAAGAAAACACTAAAAACAACACAGAATTTCAAAACAAGATGATAGGAAGTCAACCGTGATTATTATATTACATATTGCTATCTTCAAACTAGTTGCTCAGATTACCAGATACAGCATGCAAAACTGATCAAAAAAATGTTAAGCATTAACTATTCCTTCCAATAAACGAATAGAAATTAGTAGTACAATGCGTAAACATACACAGTGAGATTTATCATCTAAACCATTTTTAGGTGTGCGATTCCACAGCATTAAGCACATTCACATTATAAGCAACCATCATCACTATTCATCGCTACAATATAATCTTCCCAAATTGAACCATCACATCTTTTAAACAATAACCATATCTTCCTCGCCAGCTGCTGTCAGCTACCATTCCAATTTCTGTCTTTGCGAGTAGTGTTACTCTCAGACTTACCTCCTACAAGTGGAATCATGTACCATTTGCCCTTTTGTTACTGGCTTATTTAACTTAGCATAATATCTTCAAAGGTCATACATGTCGTAACATGTACCAGAATTTCCTTCCTTAGGGTTGAAAAATAATCCATTGTATGCAAATATGTCATTCTGTTTAGCCATTCACCCAGTGACGGACACTTGGACTGCTTCTGCCTTTTGCAATTTGTGAATAATGCTGCTCATAAATGTGGGTGTGACAACATCAAGCCCCTGATTTCAATTTCTTAGGGTATGTACTCAGAATAGATGTGATAATTCTAGTTTTAATTTTTTAAGACTCTCATACTTCTTTCCATAAAGGCTATATGATTTTATACTTTCACCAGCAAAGCACAAATGTTCCAATTGTTCCACATCCTGACCACCACGTGTCATTACTGATAGTGTAGACACACACGTGGAATGTAACCTAAGGTATGGGGTACATGGTGGAATTGTGGCTTTCATTTGAAGTTCCCTAATGATTAGGGCTATGGATCCTCTTTTATGTGCTTGTTATTTGCATATCTTCTTTACTGAAATGTCTTCACCCTTTTGTTTATTGGATTGTAAGATTTTTGGTGCTGACTTGTGGGAATTTCTTATTTATTCTATTTTTTGTCACTGTGCAATTCAGGTTGGCCTTGAATTCACTTATGTAGCCTAGGTTGGCCTCGAACCTGCAACAATCCTCTTTCCTCAGCCTCCAAAGTGCTGGGATTACAGGTGTGCGCCACCACACCTGGCTCCTTATTTATTCTTAATGTTAACCCCTTACTAAATAAATCATTTGAAAAACTTTCTCCCATCCCATATGCTGCCCTTTTGCTCTGTTAAGAATGATCTTTGAGCAGTTTCTCTCCCTTTCACAATATCTATTGTACCTTTGGATCTTGTTTTCTCTTTCAGGTTCTTACACTAGGGAGACAACACAATGTTTACACATATGAGTCTGGTTTATTTCACTTACGAGTATGGTCTCTAGTTCCACCCATTTACCTATAAAAGCTTAAAGTTTATCTTTCTTTATTGCTCAGTGGTAAGGAGAGAACAACTGGGGTGGGGAAAAGATAAAAGAAGGAAGGGGAACAAAGATATGCATATATACACAAGATAGCTAAGATAATTTTACTACTAATTTCTGTCAGTTGATGGAAAGGAACAGTTTATGCTTATACTGTTTGATTAGGTTTGCATGCCTGTACCTGGTAATCTTAGCAACTACTTATAGCAAAGGCCTACCGTAACCCTTCTGCATGTGGGTATCTAGTTTGCTCAATATCAAATTGTTTAAAAGACTGACCTTCCCGATTGAACAGTCGTGGCAAACATGTGAAAAAACCATTTGGCCGTACGCATGGTTTTATTCCTGGGTATTCTATTCTATGTCATTATGCTGTGTATTTCTCACCTTCCCATCACTGGGACAAAATACCCAACACACACAAGTTAGAGGCGAGGCTTTTGGCTCACAGTGTCAGTCCACAGTTGGCTGGCTTCAAAGCAATTACAGCATGGCAAAGGAAAAATACTCATGCCAAGCCGGCAAGAGCCAGGCAGAGACAGACAGACAGACAGAAGTCAGGGATAAGAATTCACCCTTCTAGGTCACTCTCCCCAGTAACTCAGCTTCCAGAAGGCCCTACCTCCTACTAGCACATTCAGCTGCTAGTTCCATGAAAGGATGAAGCCACTGGAGAGCCCCATGATTCAGTCATCTTCTGAACCCTGAGACCTTTGAAGGACATTGGACATCTAATCCATAACATATCACATACGTTTGTCAGGAGTACCATTTTTAATAGCCCCAAAATAGAAATTACCCAAACACCCATTGGTAGCAGAATATATACATAAATAGGAAATATCATTGTGGAATACTGTACAGCACTGACAGCAATAGATTTACAACTAAAAACATGGGAGAACACAATAAGCATAAGTTGAAAAAAAGATGCCAGATGCAAAAAAATAATGTTATTTACACACAGCAACCAAGAAGGCAAATTTAATTTGTGTTTCTAGAAGTCAGGATAGAGGAGGCAAACAACAGCAACAGGAAGGTAGTCTGACAGGACAGGAGGGGTTTAGGAGATGCCAATGTTCTTCTTGACCCGAGTCTCACCTTCCTAAGTGTAGATTTTTAATTAGTAAGATCTACCAAACTATACACCTATAATTTGTACATTTTTCTGAATGTATAAGGTGTGGCAATAAAAAGCTTCTTTAAAAAAAGAATTACAGAGGACTTCAGGGAAGATGGTGACCAGGTGAGCAGCAGAGGGAATCTCTCCCAGAGACCGATCCTTTGCGCACGGCTGCCCGATCCGTGGAGGCAAAATTCCAACTGATCGGGCTGCTGTCCGCGGCCTGAGAATTAAAGGGCCAGCTGACAAGCCGTGCGGCGAGAAGTGGCGGGAGCCTGAGAGCCCGGCGCCCAGGGGATCGGTGCAGCATTTGGGCTGCAGCTCAGTTCAAATTGCGTACAGCCGAGAGAGCGAGTACGGAGGGAAGGACAGCTTCAGCTCCTAAACCCGAACGGCTCAGAGGCGGCTGTAACCAAGATTTGTTGGAGGGAGCGGAGCAAAGGAAACTCAGAGAACGCGCTACTGGGACAGACTGCGCCAATCTGGGCAGCGGTCCGGGATCCCGCTCAGAACCCCACCCCCGCAGCCGGCGCTGCGCGAACCGGAGCAACAGCGATCGGCAGGCTTTCTGAGTCGGGAAAAAGCTACATCCAGGGAGAAACATCTGAACGGCATTCCTGTCTGCACGATTAAAGGGTGAGTTAAGCGGGTGCTCTAACCGGTTTTTCCTGAATCGGGAAGAAGCTCAGCCCAGCGAGTAACACCTAAACAGCTTTACCTGCGGGATCTCCCAGGTGGGAAGAACTAGCTAGGCGCCCCAACGGGATTTGTGAGGGGGGAAGGAGCTCCACCCAGGGAGGAACACCGGAGTGCCCTGTCTCTAAGACTCCTGGGGCGGTGAGCTGTTTATTCGCCCCGGCCAGGTCTTGGGGTAGGGAATAGAAGCGGAAATCTCAGCAGAGAGCTTAAAGGACATTCTCCCAAAGAGAAGGAATCATTGGAGCAGCCTCTGCAGCAGACCTTTGCCTGCTGAACTGCCTGTGGAATTTATAGCTCCACATTTTGAAATTGATACCCAAAAATGGGAAAACAGAGGAACAAAACGCAGTCTCAAAACTCAACCCCACCCAGAACAAGTTTTGAATGTGAAGATACAGGGGAACCAGGAAGCCTCATAACTTCAACTTATGAAAGGATTGCATCTGAAATGAAACAACTCCAACAGGCCATGAAAGAGCTTAGAGCAGAAATAACCCACATACCCGCAATGATTTCTCATACAAAAAACGAGCTGAAAACAACGATGGAAGAAATGTTCCACTTACATACACAAGAAATATACAAAAGTCTAGAAGAAAATAGGAAACAAATGGAAACGTTACAAGAGCAATTTAGGAATAAATTACCAATAATGAAACAGGTCCAAAACGAATGCCAAGATTTGAAAACTAACACTGAAAGCATGCAAAACCATTTAAATGAAACCGAAGAGAGAATTTCAGAACTTGAAGACAGCATGGCAGCTTATGAGCATGAAAAGAAGAGTCTCATGATATAATCAAAGACACAAGAAAAGTCAATCCAACAGCTGCAAGATGAGGCAAAACATAACAATATTCGAATTATAGGAGTGTGTGAAACAGCAGGAGATTTTACAAACGATATAAAAGGAATACTTGATGAAATAATAGCAGAAAATTTCCCAAACAAGGTAAAAGATACTGAAGTTCAGTTAAGCGAAGCATATAGAACCCCAAAGATCCATAAGCCAAAGAAAAACACACACAGGCATATAATAGTCAAGATCCCAGATATCCAGCAAAAGAACACAATATTAAAAGCTGTCAAAGAAATGAAACAGATCACCTATAAAGGAAAGCCCATCAGAATTACAGCAGATTTCTCAACGGAAACCATGAAAGCAAGAAGAGCTTGGAGCGAGACACGACAGATTCTGAGACAAAACAACTTCCAATCCAGAATGATCTATCCTGCAAAATTATTCCTCAAATTCAATGGAGAAGTAAAATATTTCCACGACAAAGAACAACTGAAGAATTTCATGAGTGCCAAACCAGCATTGGAAAAAGCACTAAAAGATATTCCAGACAGAGAAAACAGAGACCACAATCCCAAGAACAGCTATAGAAATAACTCCCAAAACAGAACAAATAATTAAACAGTCAGCAAGAGAAGGAAAACTTCAAGTAAATAACATGACCAGAATAAGCCAACATATAACCATGATAACCATTAATGTAAATGGCCTCAACTCAAAAGTCAAAAGGAAAAGATTGGAAAACTGGATTAAGGAACACAATCCAACGATATGCTGTATACAGGAAACACATTTTACTCAAAAAGAAATCCATAAGTTGAAAGTTAAAGCTTGGAAAACAATTCTCCATGCAACAGGCCCCCAGAAAAAAGCAGGGGTAGCTATTATGTCTGCAAACAATGTAAACTTCAAACCAAAAACAATCAAAAGAGATAAAGAAGGCCACTACATACTAGTTAGGGGAAAGCTACAAGAGGAAGAGGTAACGATCCTAAACATTTATGCACCAAACAATGGAGCACCTAACTTTACAAGTCAAATCTTGACAGACGTAAAAAATCAAATAACTAATAACACTATTGTAATAGGGGACCTGAATACCCCTCCAACGCAAAGAGACAGGTCAACTGGACAGAAACTCACCAAAGAAATGACAGACCTGAACCAAAAGTGTGAACAGATGGACTTAGTACATGTATACAGAGTGTTCCACCCCACAGCATCAGAATACACATTTTTCTCAGCTTCACATGGGTCTTTCTCCAAAATACACCACATTTTAGCCCATAGAGCGTATCTACCTAAATGCAAAATAATTCAAATTATCCCATGCATATTATCAGACCACAATGCAATAAAATTGGAAATTAATGACAAAGAGAACTCCAAAAAACATATAAACACGTGGAAATTAGACAACAACCTACTGAATAACCAATGGGTCACACAAGAAGTTAAAGAAGAAATTAAAAATTACCTACAAATAAATGAAAACACAAGTACAACCTATCGGACTCTGTGGGATGCAATGAAAGCAGTCCTCAGAGGGAAATTTATAGCAATGAAAGCATATACAAAGAAAATAGAAAGAGAGAAAATAAATAACCTATTGATACACCTCAAACTCTTAGAAAAAGAGCAACAAGCCAAACCAAGAGCCCAAAGAAGGGAGGAGATTATAAAACTCAGGGAAGAAATTAATGCAATAGAGATGAAGAAAACTCTACAAAAAATTAGTGAATCAAAGAGTTGGTTGCTCGAAAGAGTAAATAAAATTGATAAACCCCTAGCCAACCTTATCAAAAAAAGAAGGGAAAGATCTCAAATTCATGCAATAAGGAATGAAAAGGAGGAAGTCACTACAGATCCAAAAGAAATACAAAAGATCATTAATACCTACTTTGAAAATCTGTATTCCCATAGGATAGAAAATACGGAAGAAATGGACA
>PVLD010035941.1:0-11351 GCA_004027595.1 Dinomys branickii | reverse complement strand
ATGTATGTATGTATATATGAATATGCATATATGCAGGAGGGCTAACATGGTTCTACTATTGTATTATATCACTTAATGCTAAGCAATAATCGATGACGGGTTGTTTGATCAATCTTGTATGTTTGTATGTGTTATTCTGAACACACACTTCGAAGATATCAATATGCAAAGCAGCAACTATTGGTGTTTTTTTTTTTTTTTGCCTGTTTTGTTTTCTGTCTTTGGTTTTTTTGTTTTTTGTGTTTTTCTGTTGAGAGGATTAATTGTCTGACCAATTTTGCATGTCTGTATATGGGTTCATATATCTACACTTTGAAGATATCAATGGATAAAGCAATAACCACTGTTGAAATCATGTCACCTTGTCTGTAGATCAGTTGTGATTGTACTATTTTTTATGCTAATTTGTGTCTGTTTGTTAATATGTTTTTGTGCTTTTATTAAAAAAAAAAAGGCACTTCCAATTGCTGTTATTCTTTAAAACTGTTTTCTAAGCCCTCCCCTTCGCCGGGGGTGGTGGTGATTACACCCACCCTGGTAGGAAGAGGAGGAGCCCCGGGGAGGGTAAGGATGTCCTCTTTCCCCTAACACTAATCCTCACTCTGGAATGCATCACTTATTGATTACCTTTAAAATCACACATCAGTGACTATGAGCATTGTTTGTCATTTACAGTGTATTTGAGTCTTATTTCCTAATTATAAAACTTCTCTTTCAAAAGGTTTTCTGGTGATGGAGCAGCACTTGGTTCCTTACAGGTCGTGGTAGTTTAATATATTACATCATAGATAACGTGGACCTTGAGGTCATATTTTCCAGGACTGTCTTTCATGGACAGTATTCAGTCAATACATTGATGAATGAGTTGATTACAATTTAATTTGATTTAATTGATTAAAATTTGTTGAATGCATCTTATTAGTGGCCTGGTACTAAATATCATGCAGCTGTCATTCAAGTTTCAGCATGTTCAGGCTTTACAGATGTGAAATTACACCTTAGTGTGTTTAATAATACTAGTTTAATAATTTTTATTAAATGTACTTGCCAATAAGATGAAAAGCCTGATTTTAATATATTTTTTAATTTATCTTTAGCAATGATATTTTCTTCAATTTGGACAACTTCTTACCATCAAGTTCTACCTTAATTTTAGGATCTAACTTTATATGTTGCATTCATATGCAATTAACAAATTTGTTCAAAAAAACCAAATGTTATCCACATCTCTGAATTTTTAATTAAATAAAATGACATAATTTCTTCATTTGATTGAGCAATTAATTTACTAAATAGTTAAAATCTTTATAAAAGTCAGATTCTAGTATTAACCCTGCTAAAGCTATACTGAGCAAGTCATTTAAGTTTTCTGAATCTTAATTATCTCATTTGCAGAACATGAAAATTGAAATAAATGTGTATTTTCTAAAGCATTTTCCTCAGCTAGAATTATGCAATTCTGATTAAAAGTTTCAATCTAGTTTCCTTCTATAAATTCTGCTCATCTATCTTCATCTTTCTTAGAGTCCTAGAATATTTTCCTTGTTTCACTTTATGAAATTACTTTCCATATGAAGTAAAGACACCTTGTGTACAGAATAAATTTCTGGAATAATTTAGTTAATTTTTGGGATCCACTTATTTATTTTTTAAAAATATAGTGTATATTATTTGAGGAAGATCAATAAATATATAGGTCGTGTTTGATTAGATTGTGTATATTGGTTATCGTTTCACAATAAAGCTCTTATGTGACAGGCACTTGGCTATGTGCATAAAATATGGAAAAATGAGGACGTTGGAACATGAGCACACCTGAACTTTGGAATCCAGGGCAATTGAAATAAATAGGATCTGTATAATATCAAAAATTATTTAGTAATTTTTAACAATCTCTTGCTTATGCCATAAAATATATAAATGCCATTAACAAAAGGTGAGTGTCATTTGTGAGCCTATTACCCTAGAGGCTGAGATGGAACTGATTGTTAACTTTCAGGGTAAGGAGACGAAAAATAAAATGAAATATACACTGTCTCATTTCTTTAATTCCCCAAGGGAATTACTTGATGCATTCTGTTTCCTAAGGAGGAAAGGAATAAATCATTTGAGTGAGCTAAAGATAGCCCTATCGGGACAGTGGCATCTTCTCCATTCTAAATCCAGAGAAACCGACAAAACTATCAAGCGGAGAGCTGCCTCGCTTGCCCGTGCTGACAGGGGCACTTCCTTTTGTTCCTGAGTAGCTGACTGCTGTGATACATATACTGGCCTGAGCCGTGATCTAAAGTGAAAATAACAGTTTGTTTCTTAAATATTTTTAACTTAAAAAAATTAAGATGTGGATCAAATATCAATTCTAACTTGCAAAAACTCATGGTAGGGAATATTTTTAGAAGCAGCGAACAATTATTTAAATGGAAAAAGAAGAGGGGAATATTTCTTGGGTTTTACACTTCATATAAACTAAAGGAGGTCAAATCCCAGTTGGCCAATTTTTACCAATTTTATTGTATCTAACTTTTTAAAATCATGAAAAGATATAACTTCTTTTTATAGTACTGATTCCTAAAGACTGATTAAATGAGGTTATTCTTGGTAGATTTTAAATATTAATGTAAATTTCAAACTTTGTCCTTGTCCATTCTATAATTCTATACACTAGACTACATTAGCTCATTTCCAATATCTCTTTTTGGAAGTTCATGAGATTTAAAGTTCCAAAAATGCAGGAATTCTTTCTATTTTTATCGTTATACCTGATACTAAGTAAATACTGCCTGAATCAACAGAGTACAGTTCTGTAAGTGTCGCTGATAATCCAACACTGTTCCACAGTACAGTGGTAACGTAGAAGCTAGTCTGCGTATATTTAAGGCATTTCCGCTTTCTGAACATTGTTGTTTTTCTCCCTCTTAGATGTCAGGAACACAAAGTAATACTAAAGTCAAAGTACACGTAGTGATTACGTTTTAACTCTAAATGGATATTGTAAAACAAAGATAAAAGATAATATACCTTGGCAAAACCTATTTCATGTGTAGTATTACTAAATTTTTCAGCATATAGTATTGTAGAAAACTGAGTATCTACATGGCTGAATTCTGCAGCCCAATTTAATCTGTACCCAGATACACCGCAACAGGTACCCGACAAAGGCTAAGAAAAGCTAAGCTGCCTGCTTTACCTCTAACAGCTTTAAGGAAAGGAACTCAGAAAGAGTTCTCACCTACTAATACAGCAGTTCTTAAATTTTGTGAGCTCAGAACCCTGAACACTCTAAAAAACAATTAAAGATTTTAAAGAGCTTTTGTTTTTGTGAATTATAGCTACTGATACTTAGTCTATTAAAAGAACAAAACTGAGAGATTCCAAAATATTATGTATATATTAATTTATGTAAAACAGTACAAAATGTCTTCTATATTAACTTAAATAAGTTTTTTAGAGAAATTTTATTCTATTTTCCAAAAAACTACCAAAATAACACAAAAACAATACAAGTAATACTAAATTTCAGACAAGGTAATTAGAAGTTAACAATGGTGGCTGTATTACATATTGATTTGTTCAAATTGGTTACTCAGATAAAAATAGGCATATATGACTGATCAAACAATGAAATCTTAACTGTTCCTTTCAATAAAGTAATAGAAATCAGTGGTACAACTATCTTAGCTATCTTGTGTATACATATATACATATTTTTCCCTTATTTCTTTCTTTTCTGTTTTTCCTCATCCCAGTTGTTCTATCCTTTGAGCAATTTCTTTCCCTTTCATAATACCTATTGTACCTTGTAGATTTTTTTCACTCTTTTGGGTTCTTACACTAGTGAGACAATACAGTGTTTACATATGCAGATCTGATTTATTTCACTCATGACTATGGTCTCTAGGTGTGTCCATTTACCTATAAAAGCCCCAAATTTATCTTTATTATAGCTGAGTAATATTCCCTTATGAAAACAATGCCACAGCTTTTTTACCGTCCCTCAGGTGATGGACATTGGGGTCGCTTCCACAATTCAGCTATTACAAATTGTGCTGCTATAATGTTTTCAGTTCTTTTGGAAAAATACCCAGGAGGGGAAAAGCTGAGTTGAATGGGACCTCTAACCCTAGTTCACTGAGGAACCTCCACCTGATTTCCACAGCGGTTTCACCAGTCTACACTCCCACCAACAGTGGAGTAGAGTTCCTTTTTCCCCACAGCCCTCCAGCATTTGTGATTGGTTGGTTTCTTGATGATAGCCATTCTTTCTGGGGTGAGAGGGAATCTCACTGTTGTCTTAACTTGTATTCCTCAAATGACTAATGATGTTGAACATTTTTCATGTAGTTGTTTGCCATTTGTATTTTTTATCTGAAAAATGTGTATTCATCTCAGATGCCCATCAAAAAGTGGCTTTGTTTCATGCTTTTACCAATCTTTTTCACTTTATTAGATGGATGATCCTGTCATATATCCAATATATTGCAATTTATTGTTTTAACTTCGATATATAGATAACATATATATAGGGAGAGGACAGAAACGTTTTAAGTTTTATCCAATAATTTGGAATTTTTTATTTGAGTCTAAATCTGAATATGGATTGATTAATATTTCGTGCTTTATTACATGAAAAGTAATTAGCTTATTTTGAAATTTGAAAGGATATTTTCAAATGGAAAAACATTTCTTTGCAGAATCATGCTGTTTTCTATGTAATGAAACGCTTCAGTATGAAATATAACAAAATATATATTACTGGAGCTGGGGATATAGCTCAGTGGAATAAGCACCTGCCTAGCAAGTGCAGGGTCCTGAGTTCAATCCCCAGTACCGCCAAAAAAAAAAAAAAAAAAAAAAAAAAAAAATATATATATATATATATATATTACTTATACATGCAGCCATTGTGGTATAGATATATCTTTGCACTCAAAACAACTAAAACTCCAATACATGCATATTTATATACTATATGTATATGTATAAATCCAATATTTTGCATATAATGCATAGATTTTTAAAATTATACAAGTAAAGATATCAGGAATCAGTCAATAAAAGGTTATACACCTTAAGAGGTAGGTGAAAAACTAGCAGGTTAGACTTGTTAATTACCCAGATTACCATTCCCAGAGAGTTTCTAAACAATGGCTGCAGCAGAGGAAATCAGAGTCATGGTAAGTCAGTCAACAAGGGGAAGCCGAGACCAGGCAGGTCAAAGTGCTAGAATACTCAAAGCGGAGACTCACGTCGAGTACCACTGTGAGTAGGGGAGCTCCAGGTGTGTGCAGGAGGCCGCCCTACGGTTTTAAATTGAGAATTTGTCAGTTATACGTGTGAGGAAACCATTCACGGTGGGCTAGAAATCGTTCCTTTCTTCCACCTGGAGTGAGTAATGATGCACTGCACATAACTCTGTTAGCAGAAACAGGCCGGTGGACGCCATGGAGAGGGACGTGGGCGCAGGGTGGGTGAAGGCGGAGGGGCAGAGGCAAGCGTGTTTAAGGCGCGTTACGTAAGTGTAGCCTTCCCCGAGGCGGACGTAGCTGTGGAACATGTACGCACACGGTAAACACTGCTTCAGCTGGAGTGTTCCCCTGAAGTTCTGCCTTAGTTATGTTTTAGAAAAAAAATTGTCCTGAAATAAGCACTGCTTTAGTCTCATCGGAAAAGGTTAAAAGCAAGACGTGAAAGCTTCAGACTGCTCACAGTTAATTTATGTATGCAGTAGAGTGAAGCAGAAGTATACTCACACAACTACAATACAACTCCACCTTCAGGAAGTTGGGCTAGAAATGCTCACAACTCCCAAATTGCTATGCACACGATGCCATGAAAAAACATACCATGAAGGAAAACATCACATCAATCAATTGAAGTTGATCCATTAGTGATGATGGGACAGTGGAAAAGCACACTTGAAAAGTGAGAATTTTAGTCCATATTTCATTAAGATGTGGTAAATAGCACATCACCTAGAGATATAAGTAACATAAGAAAATACCTATATTAACTAAATGAAGCGGAAATTGTAATATTGGAGAAGAAAATTACACAGGATGGAATTAATGGCTGATTGCATACTACAAAGTACAAAGCCAGTGAACCTGAACATATAGAAATTCAAAGAAATTAAAAAGGAGAGCTAGATAAACAGAGCTAAAAGGTTTAAACATGTATGTACATGATTATTATATATGTATTATATATGTGTTATACATATGTGTTCTATGAAGGAATGGCAAGGGAAGCTCACACTGGCCACCTGAGAGCCAGGGGTGGAGGAATGTACATGGGCTTCTTTGCGCTGGAGAGCCAGAGGGTGCAGGTGAAGTTCACGGACCTGGAGCTCATTGCAGAATCTGGCAGGAGTTTGTATTGGAAAAACTCAGGGTCTGCACTGGAAGCTTAAGAAACTGGAGACAAACGTCCAAAGACGATGAAGACCAGAGCTCCTTTCAAGAAAGAAAATAGAAGCCTTCCTTTTTCTTTCCCTTCTATTCTGCCATCTACAAGCTTACTGACTCATGCCACCCACTACCGGGCAGGGGGTTCCCTTCACATACCTGTGCATTAATCATCCGCAGACTGTGCAGAGCTTTCCTAATCTGTCAGGCGGTTCTTACTCAAGTTGACATACCCCATTTACTGACCACATGAACTGTTAGTGTAACACCTGTATACTTGCGAGCCTAAACTTGAGGATTCGCCTAGAAACTCCACTTGGCCCATCTGTTCCCCTTGCTGGTATTCTCTCAATACACTTAATACAGTTAAAGACATAACTTTACAATGCTACATTCATACCCATAATTATAGCAACACAATTCATAATAGCTAAATATTGAAAGAGACCAACATGGCTATTAGCAGATAAGCTGATAAAGGAAATGTGTTACTATTCTGCCAGAAAGATGGACAAACTGGAGTCATTTTTAGGAAAATAGATGCATCCGGAGATCATAATGTTAAGGAAAACAAATCAGACACAAACGTTGAGTATTGAATGAGTTATATTATGTGAGAAACCCAAAATGTAAATACATAAAGAAGAAAATAGAAGACAGACACTAGAGAACCTGAACTATCCATAAAGAACAAAGTAAAAGATACTAGGAAGTAGGAAGAGGGAACTTTATCAAATGGGAAGGGGATCAAGAGAGGCATGGAGGGAAAAGGTGCCAACAATTCCTAAATACTTAGAGATGAAATAATATTTATAAAGAACGCCTTGGTGACAGGGGAACTCAGACAGCAAAGCAGCGTGCATTTGAACTTAGTATAAGGGAAATGCCTGTATACAAAATTCATGGGATGCCACTGAAGCTGTACTTAGGGGAAGACTTACACTATACGTTATTGATATTCAGAAAGAAAAAGGCCCCCAAATTCACACATATAGCTTAAGGAAACAGAAAAGCACAAATTAAATCCACAGGAAGTATAAACTAAGAACTAATTCATTTGGAAGACCAATGAAATTTGTAACTTTTAGTCAGACAGATCAGAGAAAACAGATAGAAGACAAAAATTTTAATGTGAAGAATGAGGGTATTGATATTTAATCTGCATACATTTTCAATCGTTAATAAGGAAATATGTTGAAAAATTTTGAAACAACAATTTTGACAACTTACTCAAATGGAAAAATTTTTTGAAATGTATAGTAAGGTTCACTCAAGAAAAAACAGATAACATGTCTTGTTTTCCATTATGGAAAGTTTATTGCACTGTACAATTTTCTTCTTTTTATGTCTGTTAAAAGGCAGACCAAAATGTCTCTATTGTCATTAAAAAATCTATTCAGAAAACTTATGGTACAGAAATACTTCTTAATCTAAGACTAGTGCTGCTCTGATAACTCTGCCAGAAAAATTATTATAAGAAAAAAGGACAGTTATATTTGTCTTGACTATATACAAAAATTTTATGAAATATTTAGCTATTTAATCCACTGTGTATTTGTCCTGATCAAAGTAGGTTTATCCCAAAGATTCTAGATTGTAGTATAATGCACCATATTAACAGTGTAAAAGAAAAATTATTTGATCAACTTAATAATTAGAGAAAAAGTATTTGGCAAGATCCAACATACATATCTGATCAACATTTTCAGGAAACTTGAAATAAGGTACTGACAAAATGTCTTCAAATGTATATTTTTTAAATCCTTCAACTGACATCATATTTGATGGGGAGGCATTTTATGCTTTTTCTTTAGATTGTGAACCAATGAATGCATGAATCAATGCACATGTGCTGAAACAGTTTTCAACAATTAGCCGTTAGCAGAAGT
The DNA here is from genome assembly GCA_004027595.1 of Dinomys branickii. NCBI lineage: Eukaryota > Metazoa > Chordata > Mammalia > Rodentia > Dinomyidae > Dinomys > Dinomys branickii. Next base: position 3,058 of record PVLD010035941.1, on the reverse strand, counting down.
AGGTTAAAGTGACATAATGATGCAAAGGAATTTCTCGTCTATGTAGTCTGGGTGGCTTTGAACTCAGGATCTTCCTGGCTTAGAGACTGTAGTAAAGTAGTTGAGTTCAGAGCAGAAGAAATATAAGAAATAGTATCGCAGGAACAACCTGTTCATCAGCAATCCAATAGTGTGTATGGTTTTGGAAGTGTTCTTATTTTTTCCAGTGTGTCAAAATATTATGCAGACTAATTTGGCCTTTGTTAGAGTAGTGTTGTTTAAAGGTAATTGTCTCAGTCACATGCTATTCTAGATGCTTCCTGACCATCATCTGGTTTAATCTTTTAACGAAGACTATTAGGTTGTGGAAACAGCTACTGCTGTGTTAGTGTTGGAAGACAGTTCTTTCTCATTCTCTTAAACTTCTGCATAGCTTTTGACAGTCTGTTTCAGATTCTATTTTCATGCATGTTAGTGTACAAAATAACCTTGTGAGATGGAAGTGATATGTCTCCTATAGGGAGGGGCAGATTTGTTAAAGACAATTTCTCCATTGAGGCAAATTCGGTTGGGTTTGCTAGCATCTACTTTTTGAAGCTGAGGACTTGCTAAAGTTTTGATTTACTCAGATTTGACACAGCTCCTATGTATACAGCATGTGTTGGGACCTCTCCCTACACTTCTTCAAAAGCACTTTGGGGCTGAGGAAAACTACCGGAACAAACACTTCACGCTACCTGCTGCACAGTGAGGGACAGGGGCCTCGCACAGTGACTCTGAGGCTTACATCTTCTGAGAGCACCTAAGGAAAATGTGGGTCTTTAATTTGTTAACTTGAAAGCAGAACTCTTAGATTTCATAGGTCTTGATAATTATCACAACTGAATCCATTTTACCGCTGGGAGAAACTGGTTTCTTGACTCCCTCAGGTCCCACAGGAAGAGGAGTTAGGTTTTGCCTTTGTGTAGTCCGGTTCCAGACATTCACACTCTATCACTACCTAGAAAACCCACGGTCCTGACCTCAAAACTGGAAACAAAGTTACAGATTTACTTGTTCTGCTAACTGGTAAAATTGCCAGTTTTTAATACAAAAATAAAATGAACAATTTATTTGTTTTATCAATGAAGTTCTACCAATAGCAGATTCAAGTTGCTTAAATCCCTCTTCGCATCCTTTCCAAGTTCTCTCTGACCCCTATATCTCTACCAGGAATCCTAGTTAATGTACCAAAAAACAGAAATATATGATCATTCTCAAGGGCAGTCTGATTAATTTGCCAAGTGGGGTGTCTTTTAGCTGAAGGTTATTTTTTAATGAGCAGTCACACATGCTGTAACTCTTCTCTGATGAATCTTAGTGGCGCTGACAAGAATACAGAATGGGCCAGGAGGTTTGAGTGCACTTATTAAACCTGGCAGCCTCCCTAAAGTATTTTCACCCATCTCGTATTTAATTTCTCCTGGCCAAAGGCAGCTCTTTCTACCTTTTCCACTGCAAAAACTTTTTTCTTTGGGACAGAAATCCAAGTTTAGACTTCCTCATCCAGGGAATTGTAAGGAAACAAGCAAGGTGCTTTTCATTTTTATTTGGTTTAGGATCTTGTTCACACCTGTTTTTTTTTTTTTTTCTTTTCTTCAGGATAATTTTATCCAGAATCTCTTTACAATGAGAGAGTCCCTTATATACTTACTTAAAGTAATCAAATGAAGTGCCAACCTATAATACCAAAAGTGCCATGTGTTTTTACTGGTCTTTATATCTTGAAACAAGTAATTAAAATTATTTAAAATGATAAATTTCTTCATGAGGCAAAATGGTTTATAAGTATTTTTACTTTTACTTTGCCAATTTCTTAGTTTCTTTCTTGGACCATAACAGTTTCTGGTGTCTGTAATTAAATAGGATCCTGGCAATCAATGACTTAACAGAGCTTCTGATGGAAAGGTTTCACCATGATCCTGCAAAGCAGATGTGAACTTTACTAAAAAACATAGCCACATTGTGCAGATTAATAATAGAACTTTTGCAGTTATTCAAGGGAGTCAATCCACTGCCTACCAAACAACACACATACCCTGCCCTTCAGCTATCTCCAGCAAAAGAAAAAAATGCTTTACTTTTGTATAGAAAAGTGGGACTGTGAAAAGTTTCAAGGAAATGATTGTATTTTATCAGTCCATGCGCATCTAGCTTTCACTACGTTATCTGTTACAAACTAATCGCTCAGTAATGCTTCTAACAAAATAAATTTCAGTAACTGGGAAAGTGCAAAAGAAATGGAATTCTGCCTTTTTCCATCATCTCAGTGAATTCAGGATAGGAAATGGATCCGCCGGAGTAATTTGTGACATCTGCCCTTTTTAACGCAATGGCAGCTTTCTGATGGTACAGAAGTTTAGAAAACATTATCAGCTTGAATTACATCGAATTAACTGTTTAGAGCATCCCACAATGCACATCTTTCAGAAATTGTGCTTTACTTTGAAAATATGACAATTGTCAAAGAAACCACAAATGTTTGCAAAAATGATCTTAAATCAAAAGTTTTAGCCTATCAACTTATATAATGTATCGGTGATGATTCTTCAAAAATCATGCCTTTTCATAGATTCAAATAGCAATATTAGTCAAACATTGCACAGATGTTTAAAGATACAACTTGTTGGATAATAAAGGGAAACGACAGTTTTTGAAGGTTGCTATAATACAAGGTAATACAGTGTGTGATGAATGAAATATCTAAGCTATCAATTTCCATGTACACAAAATTCTGCCATACGTTTGTGCAAAGGAATAACAAAAATCTTTTCTTAGGTATTGGCTGAAAGATAGCCATTATCTTTTGTAAAGATTTAAACTTCTTTTTTTTTATTTATTTTTATTTATTTATTTATTTTAATTTTAGAAACATAAAAGTACAAAAACATATTGACAAACAGACACCCATTATCATAGAAAATAGTACAATCACAACTAATCTATAGACAAGGTGATATGGTCTCAACAGTAGTTGTTGCTTTATCCATTGATATCTTCGAATTGTAGATGTATGGACCCATATACAGACATGCAAATT